>CAUYON010057736.1:0-72142 GCA_963573935.1 Arctocebus calabarensis
TAGCAAAGTATCTCAAGAATAGAAGAAAAAGTATCCAATGTACTCAGCCCTACTATGAAGCTAATCTATAGCTTTCATATGAAGGCTAAAACCCAGTTATAGCACAAGAAATGGGGAAAGGGGCAAGGGAGGGGAGGGGAGCGGGAGAGGATGGGTTGAGGGAGGGTGATTGTTGGGATCACACTTACGGTGCATCTTACAAGGTACAAGTGAAAATTACTAAATGTAGAATATAAATGTTTTTATGTACTGATTAAAAGGCTGTGAAGGCTATGTTAAATAGTTCAATGAAAATATTTCAGATTGTATATAAAGTCAGCACATTGTGCCCCATGATTGCACCAATGTATACTATTATGATTTAATAAAAAAAAAGAAGGATATATTCCAGCTCCATCCATACAAACATGAAAGAGGTAAAGTTTACATCTTTGTTAAGACTGCATAATATTCCATGGTGTAAATATACCACAATTTATTAATCTATTTGTGAGTCAATGGGCACTTGGGCTTATTCCATGACTTAGCAATTATGAATTGGGGCTGCAATAAACATTCTGGTACAAATATCTTTGTTATATGTGATTTTTGGTCTTCTGGATATATACTTACTAGAGGAATTATAAGATCAAACATTTTTAGATCTCTAAGTATTCTCCAAACATCTTTCCCAAAGGAATGTATTAGTTTGCATTCCCACCAGTAGTACAGAGGTGTTGCCTTTTCTCCACATTCACACCAATATTTCTGGTTTGAGGATTTTGTTATGTGGGCTAATCTTACTGGAGTTAGATGGTATCTCAAAGTAGTTTTGATTTGCATTTCTCTGATGTTTAAGGATGATAAGCATTTTTTCATGTGTCTATAGGCCATGCGCCTGTCTTCTTCAGAGAAATTTCTCTTCAAGTCCCTTGCCCACCATGAGATGGGATCACTAGTTCTTTCCTTGCTAATATGTTTGAGTTCTCTGTGCATTCTGGTTATTGAATTTTGTTGGAGGCATAACCTGCAAATATCTTCTCCCATTCTGAGGGCTGTATCCTTGGCTTTACTTACTGTGTTCTTGGCTATGCAGAAACTTCTTAGTTTGATCAGGTCCCATAGTGTATTTTTGATGCTGCTTCAATTGCCTGAGGTGGTCATCCTCATGAAATATTCTCCCAGGCTGATTTCTTCAAGTTTTCACTGCACTTTCTTCTAGTAATTTTATAGTTTCATGTGTTAAGTTTAGCTCTTTAATCCAGTGAGAGTCTTAGCTAATGGTGAGAGGGTGTGGGTCCAGTTTCAGTCTTCTACAGGTTGCCAACTGATTCACTGAGCACCATTTGTTAAATAGGGAATCTTTTCCCTACTGAATGTTTTTAATTGGCTTGTCAAAGATCAAATAGCGGTAAGTAGCTGGGTTCATCTTTTGGTTCTTTATTCTGTTCCATACATTTACCTCTCTATTTTTGTGCCAGTACCATGCTATTTTGATCACTATCGATTGATAGTATAGTCTGAGGTCTGGTAACATGATTCTACCTGCTCTGTTTTTATTTCTGAGTAATGTTTTGGCTATTCGAGGTTTTTCTGATTCCATATAAAATGAAGTATTATTTTTTTGAGATCTTTAAAGTATGACAGTGGAGCTTTAATAGGGATTGCATTAAAATTGTTTTGGGTAGTATGGACATTTTAACAATGTTGATTCTTCCCAGCCATGAGCATGTTATGTTTTTCCATTTGTTGACATGTTCAGCTACGTCTTTTCTTAGAGTTTCATAGTTCTCTTTATAGAGATCTCTGATGTTCTTTGTTAGGTAAACTCCCAAATATTTCATTTTCTTTGTCACTACTGTGAAAGGAATAGAGTCCTCGATGTTTTTTTTTGGCTTGGCTATTGGTAGTATATATAAAGGCTACAGATTTATGAGTGCTGATTTTGTAGCCTGAGACACTGCTGTATTGCTTGATCACTTCTAAAAGTTTTGTAGTAGAATCCCTGGTGTTTTCCAGATATACAAACATATCATCTGCGAAGAGTGAAAGTTTGATCTCTTCTGGTCCTATATGGATACCTTTGATTGCCTTTTCTTCCCTAATTGCAATGGCTAAAACTTCCATTACAATGCTAAAGAGCAGTGGAGACAATGGGCAACCTTACCTGGTTCCTGATCTAAGTGAAAATGATTACAATTTAACTCCATTCAATGTGATATTGGTTATGGGTTTGCTATAGATGGCCTCTATCAACTTAAGAAATGTCCCTTCTATACCAATTTTCTTAAGTGTTCTGATCATGAAGGGATTTTGGACATTATCAAAAGCTTTTTCTGTATCAATTGAGAGAATCATATGGTCTTTGTTTTTTAATTTGTTTATGTGCTGAATTATATTTATAAATTTATGTATATTGAACCAGCCTTGAGACCTGGGGAGAAAACCCACTTGGTCATGGTGTATAATTTGTTTGATGTGTTGCTGGATTGTGTTTTTCAGGATCTTGTTGAATATTTTTACATCAATGTTCATTATTGATATTGGTCCATAGTTTTCTTTTCTTTTTGGATCTTTTCCTGTTTAGGGGATCAAGGTGATGTTTGCTTCACAGAAGGTGTTGGGTAGTATTCCTTCTTTTTCTATATTTTGGAGTAATATAGGTACTAGTTCCTGTTTTAGGGTTTGGTAGAATTCTGATGTGATGTCATCTGGTCCTGGTCCCTCATTTTAGGGAGATTTTATATAGTTGATACTATTTCAGAACTTGTATAGGCCTGTTCAACATTTCCACTGCATTCTGACAAAGTCTTGGAAGATAACATGCTTCCACATATTGGTCAATTTCCTTCAGATTTTTATATTTCTGAGAATAAAGTTTCTTGTAATATTCATTAAAGATTTTTAAAATTTCTGATGAGTCTGTTGTTATTTCATCTTTACCATTGCCAATTGAAGAAATTAGAGACTACTCTTTTTTTTCCTGGCTAGGTTAGCCAAAGTTTTATCTATTTTATTGATATTTTCAAAAAATCAACTTTTTGATTTATTGATCTGTAGTGTAATTCTTTTGTTTTCAATTTCATTTAATTCTGCTCTGATTTTGGTTATTTCTTTTTTCTGCTGGGTTTGGGATTGGAATGTTCTTCTTTTTCCACTTGCTTGGGATGTTCGATTAAGTTGTTAACGTCCTCTCTTTCTGTTCTCTTGAGGAAGGCTTGCAGTACTATAAATTTCCCTTTTACGACTGCCTTTGCAGTATCCCAGAGGTTCTGATAATTCGTGTTTTCATTATTGTTTTGTTCTAAAAATTTGGTAATTTCCTTCTTAATCTCATCTATGACCCAGCTGTCATTCAACATAAGGTTATTTAGTTTCTATGTTTTTGTATAAGTATGCAGAGTCTTGTTATTGAGTTCAACTTTTATTCCATGATGGTCCAAGAGGATGCAAGGAATTATTTCTATTGTTTGAAATTTGCTGAGGTTAGACTTGTGACCTAAGATGGGATTAATTTTGGAATATGTTCCATGGACTGATTGGAAGAATGTGTATTCAGTTTTGTTAGGATGAAATGTTCTATAGATGTCTGTTAAATCCAAATGTTGAATGGTTAAATTTAAATCTAAAATTTCTTTGCTTAGCTTCTTATTGAAGGATCTCTCCAACACTGCCAAAGGAGTGACTGACTAAAATCTATGACTACTATGGAGCTGGAGGAAATCAAGTTGCTCATGTCTGTTAGCATTTCTCTTATAAACTGAGGCACGTTCTGGTTGTGTGCATAAATATTAATAATTGAAATTGCATCATATTGAGTACTATACTCAACAAATATAAAGTGCCTATCCTTTGCTTCCTTACTTTTTTTGGTTTAAAGCCTATTGTATCTGTGAATAGAATTGCAACACCTGCTTTTTTCTGCTTCTCCATTTGCCTGGAATACAGATGACCACCCCTTCCTCTTGAGTCTATATTTATCTTTTAAGGTAAGATGAGATTCTTGTATGCAGCAGATATCTGGTATGCAGCAGATATCTGGCCTGAGTTTTTGTATCCAGTCAGCCAGCCTGTGCCACTTTACTGGACATTTTAAACCATTCACCTTAATTGAGAATATTAATAAGACTTTTGAAAGTCCAGTGTACATTTTTAATCCTTTTTCCACTGTGGAGGTTGGAATCTGATTGAAAGTTTCTGAGTGAGTTTACTTTTGTGGTGGAGGATTACACTGGTTATTCTGGAGGATAGTTTTGAGAATATCCTGGAGAGCTGGTTTAGTTATGGCAAGTTTCTTCAACATGTGAATATCATTAAAGTATTGAATTTCTCTATCATAAATGAAACTCAGGTTAGTTGGAAACAGGAGCCTGGGTTGAAAGTTATTTTGTTTTAGGAGAATAAAAGTCAATGACCATCCTCTTCTAGCTTGAAAAGTTTCAGCAGAGAAATCTTCAGTCATTCTAATATTCTTCTCCTTGTAGGTTATGGTTTTTTTTACATCTTGGCTGCTTTCAGAATTTTATCCTTTATATTAACTTTAGTGAAGTTAATTATGATATGCCTGGGGGCTGTCTTATTCAGGTTCAGTCATGCTGGGGTTCTGAAACTGTCTACTATCTGAATTTCAGAATCTCTTGGCATGTGTGGAAAGTTCTCTTTCACAATGTCATGAAGAAGAGCATCTGTGCCTTGCAGAGCACCTTCGTTGCTTTCCGGGATCCCTATAAGGTGAACATTAGTTTTCTTTGAATTATTCCAGAGCTCTCTGAGAGAATGATCTGTTTTTGCTCTCCATTTCTCTTCCTCTTTGAGAGTTTGGGAGCATTCAAAAGCTTTGTCTTCGATGTTATAAATCCTTTCTTCTACTTACTCTATTCTGTTACTGAGGGATTCTACTGTATTTGCCAGATCTTTTAGAGCTGCAAATTCTTGTCTCAATATGTCAAAATATTTGGTGATTTTGTCTTTGAATTCATTGGACTCTTGAGACAACTTTTAAAATGCTCCTTGAATTTCTAATTCCAATTTTATCTCTATTTTATTAATCTTATTTTCAATCCAAATTCTGAATTTAATTTCTGATATCTCAGTTATCTGTTTATGAATGGGATCTTCATTTGTGTCTGCCAACGTTTTCATTGAGGGGGAGTTGATGACTCTGGTTATTCGTGTTACTGGAGTTTTTCTGCTGATTCTGCCCCATGATTATTTTATACCCTTTGGCTAGATGAGCAGATAAGAATTTGGTTTTGGGGGCTCCAGGAGTAGGGATTAGCCAGCCCTTTGCACCAAAACTGGTGTCTGTACCTTTTCTCCTAGAGCTTTGCCAAGGACTCGTACAGTGCTATGGCCTGAGAAACTGGGGACCTGCTTGGTGTGGTGGGGCTAAGTGGCTCTGTTTTGTTTTCAGCTGGTCTCTGTTCTACTGGATGCCACATTTATGTGTAACTGTAACTCTACCTAAATATCATGTGCAGTCTGCTGTTATGTGAATTTTGTGTCTCTCCAAAAATTTTATGTTGAACTCCTATATCCCAATGTAACTGTATCTGGAGATAGGTCTTTTAGGTGGTAATTAATGTTAAATGAGTTTATAAGGGTGCAGTCATAATCTAGTAATATTGGTGGCCTTACAAGGAAAGTAAGAAAGATCAACATGCATACACCAAGGAAAAAGAGCGTGTGAGTACACAGAAGAAGAGAATCCTCACCAGAATTCATCTATTCTCCATCTTGATCTTGGACTTCCAGCCTCCACTGGACAAAATAAGTTCCTGGGGCAGTACCTGCGGCTCATGGCATTGGCCTCATGTACTGAGGGTGGTGGGTTCTAACCCAGCCCTAGCCAACCTGCAACAAAAATAGCTGGGAGTTGGGGTAAACACCTATAGTTCCAGCTACTCAGGAGGCTTAGGCAAGAGAATTGCCTAAAGCCCAGTTCTTGAGCTGTGACACTATGGCACTCTGCTGAGGGCCACATAGTGAGACTCTGTCTCTAAAAAAAGTAAAAGAAAAAAAAGAAAGGAAAAAAAGGAATCAAAGTACGTTTCTGTTGTTTGGGCCACCTATTCTATGGTATTTTTTTATGGCAGCTTCAGCGAATACATTTGCTAAATCTAAAAATTTTACCACTAGAATACCTGTGAGTCTTATAAAAAATAAATCAAGGACAACAAAATAGCATAGAATTATACTTAATATAGTTGACTGTAAACTTATTAAGTGTGTAATCTTAAGTGATATTAAAGGCAAAATATAGTATAACAAGTCTAAAAAGAAAATGAGATGCATTCATGGATGTTAGATTTGTGGTGATGTATTAAGATAAAGCAAAATTCCAAACTGTTAAAGATATAATGGGGGAGAAAAATAAATAAACCAATATAACTAATTCACTTAATTATTAAACAAGTGCTCAGGGTTGTCCTTAGACAATATATCTCACAGTCATGTATACTCACATGATTCTGACTACTTGTGTCAGAATCATGTGAGTATACCCGTCAAGTACCCAATCCCAGGCACCCTGCCTCAGTTATAGTCCACTTCCTTGAGATGAGATTAGTAACCTCCATTTTAAACAAGTTCTCTAAATTATCTATAAGCACACTAAATTCAGAGATAGCCTATTTTAAGTATTTCAGTGCTATGGAAGAAATATTAGTCTCTGTCCCTGCAATGAGATGCTTATAGTTAACGTGTATGAAATAGAAGGAAAACCAAGATGGAATGTGATATCAAATAAATGCCTACTAGAAATTTTTTTACAGCCCTCCAAGAGGGAAACAAAGTACTGAGAGACTAGAGTCAAGGAGGCCTCCCAGAAGCCATGATTTGAAGAATGAGGAGGCTCTTTCCCTTTAACACTTTTTAGGAAAAAACAAGAAAGGAGTAAAATTAGTATTTCACAAGGACAGAGAGCATGGAGAATAGATTGAAGTGGCTGAAAATTCTTGAAAGACTGAAAACAGATGAAGAGAAGGTTCTGATTAGCGTAGAAATATGCCATTTTACTCTGAATACCCTCTGGAGGCTCAGCTCTTGGAAGAACCAGGTTGGAGAGAGGTATGTGTAGGAACAAAAATAGAAGTAATATAAGTGATTGGACTTTCCAAATCCCCTTTTCCTTGCCAGGGAGCTGGGGAACTATCTTTGCTTCCTGTCTTTCAGGAATAACAAGTTTATTTATTAGAGGATTTGTACTCGAATAGGGTTGAAACTGGTGACATTCAACACAGTGGAGTGAAGAACCAAAATAAGGACTAAAACAGTTTCCTCTCCTCACTAATCTCAGAAATACGATAGCCATATATATTCCTCCAGACCCTTCACCCCCACCCATAAGTTTAAATAACTTGGATTTCCCAACTGCAAGAACAGATGCTAAAAAATATTGGAGTAATGCCTACAAAATTTTAAGAGAATGCACTAAGCCAAACTTAATCAAGTAGGATAAAGGGTAGAATAAAGAGAGTTTTAAAATATGCATGTACTCAAAACAGTTGTCTTTTTAGGAAGTAACTAGAGGATATACTTTTATCAAAATAAGGGGACAAATAAGCAAGAAATAAGACAACATTGAATCCAAGATATGGGGATTTGAACACAGAACTGTATAAGGAAATCTAGAAACTAAACAAATATACAAGGGACTTAAATGCAACTCTAGAACAAATGGACTTAATAGACATATACAAAACACACATCCCAAAGCTAAGAGATATATGTTTTTCTCGTCAGCCCATGGAACATACTTGAAAATAGATCATATCCTAGGTCATAAAACAAACTTAAAAAAATTAAGAAAATTGAAATCTTGCCTGTATCTTCTCAGACCATAAGGCAATAAAGATAGAGGTCAATTTCAACAAAAATTTTTATTCATACACTGAAGGATGAAAATTAAACAATCTTATGCTGAATGACAGCTGGGTTAAGGAAGTTATAAAGAAAGAAATTATTAATTTCCAAAAATAACAGCAATGACACTACAAGTTAACAAAATCTATTGGTATTGCAGAAATAATCCTAAGAGGGAAATTTATCCCATTAGAAGCCTACATCTGAAAAACAGAAAGATAGCATGTCAATAATTTAATGAATCATTTTAAGGAAATGGAAAAGGGAGAGCAATTCAATCCTAAACTTAGCAGAAGAAAAGAATAACCAAAATTAAATAAGAAATGAATGAATTTGAAAACAAAAGAATCATTCAGAAAATCAATGAAACAAAAATTTGGTTCTCTAAAAGGATAAATAAAATCAAACCCTTGGCCAGATTAACTAGAAACAGAAAAGTAAAATCTCTAATAACTTCAATCAGAAAAGAAAAAAGAGAAATAACAGATACTACTGTGATACAAGAGATTATCTATGACTACTGCAAGAAACTCTATGCCCACATATTTGACAATGTGGAGGAAATAGACGGATAATCTGGGAATCATATCATTTTCTTAGAGTTTTTTTTGAGACAAAGTCTCACTCTGTTGTGCTCGGTAGAGTGTTGTGACATCACAGCTTGCAGCAACCTCCAACTCTTGAGCTTAAGTGATTCTCTTGCTTCAGCCTCCTGAGTAGCTGGGACTACAGGCACCTGCCTCAATGCCTGGCTATTTTTTGTTGTAGTTACCACTACTGTTTTAGGCCAGAGCTGGGTTCAAATCTGCCACACTCGGTATATGGGGCTGGTGCTCTACCACTGAGCCACAGGTGCCACCTCATCTCCCTAGAGTTAACCAGGAAGAAACAGATCTCTTGAATAGACCAATATCAAGCTCAGAGAGGAAAAACAAACAAACAAACAAAAAAACCAATAAAAAGTCTTCTAACAAAAAACAGCCTTGGACCAGATGGCTTCACACCAGATTTCTATCAAACCTTCAATGATGAGCTTGTAGAACCTATCCAAAACAGTGAGAAGGAAGGAACCTTCTCTAACTTGTTATATGAAGCAAACATTACCCTGATACCAAAACCAGGAAAAGACCCAACTAAAAAGGAGAACTACAGACCAGTTTCACTAATGAATAATGATTCAAAAATACTCAATAAAATCTCAGCTAATAGATTACAGCTCTACTTTAAAAAAATATATACATTCTGCTCAAGTAGGCTTCATTTCAGGAAAGCAAGGCTGGTTAAACATACGCAAATCCATAAATGTAATTCACCATATTAATAGAAGCAAAAACCAAGACCATATGATCCTCTTAATAGGTGCAGAAAAAGCATCTGGTAAAATTCAGCATCCTTTTCTAACAAGAACACTTAAGAAAATAGGCATAGGTGGCACATTTCTTCAGCTGATTGAAGCCATATATAACAAACCCATAGCTAATATCATACTGAATGGAGTAAAACTGAAAGCTTTTCCACTTAGAAGAGGAAACAGACAAGGAAACTGTCACCACTACTATTGAAGATAGTATTGGAAGTTCTAGTCAATGCAGTCACTCAAGAGAAGGGTATAAAGGGCATCCAACTAGGGCCAGAGGAGGTCAAACTCTTGCTCTTTGCCAACATTATGATCTTATACTTAGAAAACCTCAGAGACTCAATCACAAGACTCTGGGAATTGATTGGGAAATAAATAACATCTCAAGGTATAAAATCCATGTCCACAAACCAGTAGCATTGGTATATGCCAACAACAGCCAAGTTGAGAAGCTAATCACAGATTCAATTTCCTTCACAGTAGCTTCAAAGAAAATGAAGTACTGAGGAATATACCTAACAAAAGAAGTGAAGGACTTCTACAAAGTGAATTATGAAACCCTGAGAAAAGAAATAGCAGAAGACATCAACAAGTGGAAAAACATACCATGGTTATGGCTGGGAAGAATCAACATTGTTAAAATATCTATTCCACCCAAAGCAATCTACAGATTCAATGCAATCCCCATTAAAATACCAACATCATATTTTGAAGAACTAGAAAAATAGTACTGCATTTTCTATGGAACCAGAAAAATATCTGTACAGCCAAGGCCATTCTTAATAATAAAAACAATGCAATAGGCATCACTAAACCACACTTTAGGTTATTTTACAATTCCATAGTTATCAAAACAGATGGTACTGGTGCAAAAATAGAGACATAAATATATGGAACTGAATAGAAAACCAAGAGATGAAACCAGACTTTTAAAGCCACCTAATCTTTGATAAACCAAACAAAAGCATATACTGGAGAAAAGAACCCCTGTTCAATAGATAGTGTTGAGAGAACTGAATAACCACATGTAAAAGACTGAAATTGGATGCATACCTTTCACTAGTTACAAAAATTGATGCAAGATGAATAAAAGATATCAATCTAAAACATGAAATGATAAAAATCCTGGAATAAAGTGTGGGAAAACTCTTGAGGATGTTGGCCTGGCAAAAGATTTTATGAAGAAGACTTCAGCAGCAATACAACAACAACAAAAATAAACAAATGGGACTTAATTAAACTGAAAAGCTTGTATACAGTTAAGGACACAACAATCAGAGCAAATAGACAACTTTCAGAATGGGAAAGATAATTTGCATATTGTGAATCTGACAATGGCTTGATAACTATGATCTATAGGGAATTCAAATTAATCAACAAAAAAAAGCAAACAATCCCATACTGGGCAAGAGACATGAGCAGAACCTTCTCTGAGGAAGACAGATGAATGGCTAACAAATCTATGAAAAAATGCTAATTGTCCCTAACCATCAGAGAAATGCAAATAAAAAGCACTCTGAGATCTCACTTAACTCCAGTGAGAATAGCCCACATCACAGTCTGAAAGTTGCAGATACTGGCACAGGTGTGCAGAGAAGGCAGCACTTTTACACCGTTGGTGGGACTGCAAACAAACACAGTCTCTTTAGAAGGAAGTATGGAGAGTCCTCAAAGAACTCAAATTAGACCTTCCATTGGACTCTACAATCCCAATATTAGGCATCTACCCAGAAGAAAAAGATCATTTTACCATAAAGACATTTGCACTTGAATGTTTATCACAGTTCAATTAACAACTGTTAAGATGAGCAAACAACCTACGTGTTCATCAACTCAAGAATGGATTAATAAGTTGTGTTGTATATATACCATGGAATACTATTAAGTTGTAAGAAAAGATGATGACTTTACATCTTTTGTATTGACCCAGATGATGTTGAAACACATTCTTCTTAGTAAAGTATCACAAGAATGGAAATGCAAGTATCTAATGTACTCAATTTTATTATGAAGCCAGTAGACAGCCTAACACATGCCCACATAGGAGAAAAACTTAATTCTATTCACGTTGGGAGAAGGGAAATGATGTCAGGAGAGAAGGGCGGTTTGGTGTGCTCTCACTTAAAGGGCACAAGGTAGAGTATATGGCACACCTTATGGATGCAAGACACAACTGCAAGAGGCACTCTACCAAACAAATTCAATAATTGTGGACTGGTTGTTTGTACCCTCACAATAACCTGAAATTTAAAAAAAGAAGATCTCTAGACAAGGCTGTCCAAAATAATTAAGAAATTACCTAGTCACACAGTTTCTAAAGTTTCCTGTATTGTATTAAAATACAAATTTTAATTTTCTATGAAAATGCTATATGATTTTTTTGTTATCTAGCAGAAAGATTAAACTGTTCTTGCTTTAAAGACCTTATTTCAAATTTAAGTCAAAATATTGACTACATTTTTCAAAGAACAATTTCAATCTTCCTTTCTAAAAGAAAGAAGGAAGATTGCTTATTTATTCCTTAACCCTGGAAAAAGAAGGGAGGGAAGGGAAATATCTATTCAGAAGGAAGAATTTTGAATATTATACAATACATAAACACATAAAAGTTCAAAAGTAAAATCAGAAATATACATTACTATATCCAAAATACATGAAATTGCATAATGATAGAATGTATATATTAACATTCCATGTAATGTAATATGCACATAAAATTTAAGTGAAAAATGGAACATTTGATTATAGAATGTATACTTACATTGTTTTATAATTATGTACACATGCCTAAATAAATGTCACTTATTGGGTTTAAAGAAAGAAACAAACAAAAAAACAAATTTCCATGTGTGATTGAAATGAATGTACATTCTCATATGGTAGCAATGTTTTGTATATGTTCATTAAATTAAGCATGTCAATTTTGTTCTCTTAAAACTTCCCTTTCCTTAATAAAAAAAAAAAAAAGAAAGAAAAAGGGCTGAATGCCCCAAATATGCTGTCTTTCCCCCACAGCATTCATCAAGTTTATGTTAAGTGCCTCATAATACAAGGGGTTCCCATCATGTGTGTGCACATGAGGTGATGGTATAAATGATTTTATTTTATTGTTTAAGCTTGAATAAACTCCTCAGTAAATCTACATGGTAAAAAAACAAAAAAGAAGATCTCAGCTCTAAGGCATAGAAATTCTAAAAAGCCCAAATATGACTAAAAGTCCTAGAGGTATACTGCATGTTGCTAGTTAAACCCCAAAGGAAAGGAAGTATCTCCTTTTGCTAAAGGAGAATTAATATCTCTGGTGGAAGGGGATGATAAGATAAGTCTTCAACTTTAGGAAATGGTCATTTTCATTTGTTAAGTGAAATAAACAGGTTGCATGGAAATGTATATACCATGACTCCATTTTTGTCTTTTTAAAAAAACCAAACCAAATCAAATATGAAAAACAACAACAAAATAACCCCAATTTTGTGTATTTTTCTACCGTAAATTAGAATTGCTAACATTTTCATTTTCACACAAAAATAAAAAAAGTAAGTATACCTTTCTTTCCATAATTACATTAACATAAATTACATAAACATTATCAGTGCTAATTTCCATATTACCATTTGAGTTATTTTCCATGTGGCCCAATTAAAAAGAAAAAACCCTACTAACATTTATATATAGAAAAGTAGATAATTTTGCTGCCTTTTGTTTGTAGATATTTTAGACCTTTACTACATTATTTCCTAGATTTTTCACTAACTTACCAAATTGGAAGGAATGATTCTCCATTTTTGTTGGAAAAAACCCAGTAACCACCATTTACAAGGAGAAATTTGTACTAAGCAATGCCTTAAAATAATTTTGAAATGTATCTATTTACATCTGAAATATGACTTCTTTCTAAAATGTTCAAAGCCTCATTTCCACAGTTGCAATTAAGTAAATTTTTAGGATAATATTTCATTTGGCTGTATTATGTTAATAATCAGCTAGATGATATATATCTTTTCCATCTTTTTATACTCATGAATTATTCAGAAGTGTTTTCTTACAAATGAAGAGTAGAAAATCTGGTTCCTCTTCCCCCAGAAGGGTGATACATGCTTCAGTTTAGAAGGGAGATGGGAAGAGAAAAAGGAGAAAAAGGCAGGGGTGGGGGTGGGGAGAAGAGATATCCTTTTCTCTCTATTTAAACATACATTTTATTGAAGTGAACAGTTGTAAATTTCCTAAGTATCCAATACTGAGAAAATCAAGTAAACTATGATACACTCCTTGACAAAATGGTACAACTACTAGAAACTAATGGTTGAAAAGACAATACAGCTATATGGAAAAAATATTTATATTAAAAAGTAAGCCAAAAAATAAAAGCAAGATATAAAAATGGAGAAATAATCCTAGGAAAAAATCCAGAAGAAAACACAGTAAAAAAAAATATTACTATGGTAGGACTATCTGTGACTTGTTTCTTCTATTTTCCATATTTTCTTTATTATTATTATTTTTTGTTATTTCTTTTTTCTTTTTTTACTAAATCATAGCTGCATATATTAGTGCAATAAAGGAGTGCAATGTGCTAGTTTCATATACAATTTGAAACGTTTTCATCAAACTGTTTAACATACCCTTCATGGCATTTTCTTAGTTATTGTATGAAGACATTTGTATTCTGCATTTAGTAAGTTTTGCCCGTACCCTTCTAATATGCACCATTGGTGTGGCCCCACCAATTACCCTCCCTCCACCTCAACCTCCTCCCTCCCCTCTCTTCCCATATTCTTGTGCTATAGTTGGGTTATACCCTTCATATGAAACCTTTGAATTAGCTTCATAGTAGGGCTGAGTACATTGGATACTTTTCCTTCTATTCTTGAGTTACTTTGCTAAGAAGAATATGTTCCAGCTCCATCCATGTAAACATGAAAGAGGTAAAGTCTCCATCTTTCTTTGAGGCTGCATAGTATTCCATGGTATACATGTACCACAATTTATAAATCCATTCCTGGGTCGATGGGCACTTCTTCCATGACTTAGTAATTATGAATTGGGCTGCAATAAACATTCCAGTACAGATATTTGTTATAATGTGATTTTTGGTCTTCTGGGTATATACCTAGTAAAGGAATTACAGGATTGAATGGCAGGTCTATTTTTTGATCTCTAAGTAGTGTCCAAACATCCTTCCAAAAGGAACGTATTAGTGTGCATTCCCACCCACAGTGTAGAAGTGTTCCCTTTTCTCCACATCCACGCCAGTATCTCTGGTTTTGGGATTTTGTCATGCGGGCTAATCTTACTGGAGTTAGGTGATATCTCAAAGTAGTTTTGATCTGCATTTCTCTGATGATTAAGGATAGTGAGCATTTTTTTCATGTGTCTGTAGGCCGTGCACCTGTCTTCTTTAGCAAAGTTTCTCTTCAAGTCTTTGCCCACTCTGAGATGGGATCACTTGTTCTTTTCTTTCTAATACGTTTGAGTTCTCTGTGGATTCTGGTTATTAAACCTTTGTCAGAGGCATAACTTGCAAATATTTTCTCCCATTCTGAGGGCTGTCTGCTTACTGTAGTCACTATGTTCTTGGCTGTATAGAAGCTTTTTAGTTTGATCAGGTCCCAGTAGTGTATTTTTTTTTTTTTGCAGTTTTTTTGGCCGGGGCTGGGTTTGAACCTGTCACCTCTGGCATATGGGGCTGGTGCCCTACCCCTTTGAGCCACAGGCGCCACCCCCCAGTAGTGTATGTTTGATACTGCTTCAATTGCCTGGGGAGTCCTCCTCATAAAATATTCACCCAAGCCAATTACTTCAAGAGTTTCTCCTGCACTTTCTTCTAATATTTTGTAGTTTCATGTCTTAAGTTTAAATCTTTAATCCAGTGAGAGTCTACCTTAGTTACTGGTGAGAGGTGTGGGTCCAGTTTTAGTCTTCTACAGGTCGCTAGCCAGTTCACCCAGCACCATTTGTTAAATAGGGAGTCTTTTCTGCACTGAATGTTTTTAATTGGCTTTTCAAAGATCAAGTAAAGGTAAGTAGCTGGATTCATCTCTTGGTTCTCTATTCTTTTCCAAACATCTACCTCTCTGTTTTTGTGCCAGTACCATGCTGTTTTCATCTACTATCGATTTAAAATAGAGCCACAGGTCTGGTAGCATGATTCCTCCTGCTTTGTTTTTATTTCTGAGTAATGTCTTGGCTATTCGAAGTTTTTTTATGATTCCATATAAAACAAAGTATTATTTTTTCGAGATCTTCAATATATGACAATGGAGCTTTGATAGGAATTGCATTAAAATTATATATTGCTTTGGGTAGTATAGACATTTTAACAATGTTGATTCTTCCCAGCCATGAGCATGGTATATTTTTCCACTTGTTAACATTTTCAGCTATTTCTTTTCTTAAAATTTCATAGTTCTGTTTATAGAGATCTTTCACATCCTTTGTTAGGTAAACTCCCAAATATTTCATCTTCTTTGGCACTACTGTGAAAGGAATAGAGTCCGTGACTGTTTTTTCAGCTTGGCTATTATTGGTATATATAACAGCTACAGATTTATGGGTGTTGATTCTGTAGCCAGAGACATTGCTGTATTCCTTGATCACTTCTAAAAGTTTTGTAGTAGAATCCCTGGTGTTTTCCAGATATAGAATCATATCATCTGTGAAGAGTGAAAGTTTTATCTCTTCTGACCTGGAGAGTACTACTTAGAGATCTACTAATAGACCTGCCGGGTGGCACCTGTGGCTCAAAGGAGTAGAGCACCAGCCCCATATGCCAGAGGTGGCAGGTTCAAACCCAGCCCTGGCCAAAAACTGCAAAATAAATAAATAAATAAATAATAAATAAATAAATAAAAATAGGCCTTGCATTCGACCCTATAATTCCTTTACTAGGTATATACCCAGAAGACCAAAAATCACATTATAACAAAGACATCTGTACCAGACTGTTTATTGAAGTCCAATTCATAATTGCTAAGTCATGGAAGAAGCCCAAGTGCCCATCAACCCATGAATGGATTAATAAATTATGGTACATGTATACCATGGAATACTATGCAGCCTTAAAGAAAAATGAAGACTTTACCTCTTTCATGTTTACAAGGATGGAGCTGGAACATATTCTTCTTGGCAAAGTAGCTCCAGAATGGAAGAAAAAGTATCCAATATACTCAGCCCTACTATGAAGCTAATTTAAAGGTTTCATATGAAGGGTATAACCCATCTACAGCATAAGAATATGGGAAGGGAGGGGAGGGGAATTTTGGGGGTGGAGGGAGGGTAATTGGTGGGGCCACACCTATGGTACATTTTAGAAGGGTACAGGCGAAACTTACTAAATACAGAATACAAATGTCTTCATATGATAACTAAGAAAATGCCATGAAGGGTATGTTAAACGGCTTGATGAAAACATTTCAGATTGTATATGAAGCCAGCACATTGTACCCCTTGATTGCACTAATGTATGCAGCCATAATTTAAAAAAAAATTCAAATTCAATAAAATTTAAAAAAAAAAAGAAAAGAAAACAATACCCACACCAGAAGGTGGTTATCTTCAAGGTTGGAATAACAAGATCATATTCTCATATACTTTCACACACATTTCTAAGGAAGGAAAAAATAATATAAGCCTCTTGTGCATTGCATTGTTGTCTTATACTTTTCTGTCTCTTTCCAAAAGCAAAAGCCTGTATTCTTTCAAATATTTTTTAATAGAAATGGATAAAGAATCCTAGCAAGACAGATTAGTATTCCTGAAAACAATAGGGTTGCACTAGGCACTTCCAAGAATTACATAGAAAAAAATAAAACCCAAATTGTAGGTGGTCAGGATGAATGGCATTGCCCTCTGGTATCTGGTTTGTGGTAGTCTCAGGATTGTTATTAGCAAACCATAATATAATCAGCTGTCTAGTTCACAATGTCAGTGAGCCCAGGGTTAAGTGATACTTTAAGTGGGTCTCCTGAGTAAATGTACATATATTCAAGAACCACAATTGTGTGAAAATGAATTCCTATAGACGTACATTCTCTTGGTTCACTGAAAATTATTATTAATTAAAAGTCAGTAATACTAATCATTAGAGAGGTCAGGGCAAATTATATCATGCTTTCATCCTGTAACTTTCGGATGAGATTTAATGAGCATGAAAATAAGTAATTACCATATCCTAGAAGCTTTATAATCAATACATCTAGGAATTTAAATATTAAAATAGTAATAGATTACAAGTTTCCATGGGGACAGCCACCAAAAAGAGAGTGGGCACAAGTAAGCTCTCTCTACTTACCTCAGTTATGATTGTTTGGTACCAACAACCATTTGAGTACCTGCTATATACCAAATACTGTGGCTGGGAGATGAAGGTGTTCCCTGGAACTCAAGACTAAAATCAAGATTGTTGGTCACCCTATACTGTGAATTATCCCTGCCCTAAAGGAATTTATAGTTTAGAAGATAAATCAAATATATCAAATATAAATCAAAAGCAAATGCTATAAAATTAGGTAAGGAAACAAATACAACAGAGAAACAAAATAGAGGTATCAAGAAAAAGCCTATAGTTTTCAATCCTGACTGCTCATCGCACTTCATATTTTCAGTTGAGTAAGCTGAGGTCCAGAATATAAAATTATTTCCTCTAAATTCCCCAGAGATTCTGCTTTAATTGGTCTAGAGTGGCAATTGGGCATGGGTATTTTTTTAGGAGCCACAGGAGCCTCTAAAATGAGCTAAACTCTCCAGCCATGAAAAATGGCAAGATACAATCCAGTGAATGGGACAGGGAGGAGATGATACAGTTTAGAGGACACAATACGTGCAAGTGTCCCGGAACTGAAGGCAATGTAAGAGATGTGGCTGGAAGGGTAAATGAGATCTAGATAATGAAGGGCCTTGAAAAACATTTTCAGAAGTCTAATCCCATGTAATGAGAGGAAAGTCAGCTATTTATAGCTATAACTGCCTTCTAAGTATTGTTTACCTTTATATTAAATACCTTGTTCCTCTGAATGTTTTCTTTTTAATTTTAAATTAATATGAAGGTACAAATTTTTAGGTTACATTGTTCTCACTTCCAAGGCAAAGTTCCAGTTGTAGTTGAGCCCTTCACTCCATGCTGAACACCCTCACATTGGGTACATAAGGTGAGAACCCCGTCAGTTGCCCTCTCACATCCCTCCAATTGGCTTCCCCTCCCTTCTGCTCCTTCCCCTTCTTCCCTCCCCTTGTTAGACTATATTTGTGTTCATCATTCCTGTGGACATGCAATTGTTTATATATTGGTTTCATATTAGTATTAAGTACACTGAGTATTTTTTTTTTCCATTCTTGAGATACTTTACTAAGAGAACGTGTTTCAACTTCAACCTCTGAATGTTTTGATGAGTTTGAACAGTCAAGTTGTCCTTAGCTGAGTTTGACACTTGCTCTGGATCTGAGCAGAGTGAATAATAGTAGTTAAGCAGTACTGGTATTTAGAAAGAAAAAGAGAATAGGGAGATTGAAGAATATGGAAAATTAGAAAGTTCACGTCCATATAAGAGGTGCAGGAACAAGTTCACTTTGGCCTGTCCTTGCCATTTGGGAACACAGGCCCTGCCTGTGTCTTAGATGATTATATTGAAATGAATGAAGGAGGACAATTTTAAAATTAAGTCTTCCAGTACTGAAATTTCAGCTTCCAGTGTTATGCAAGCCAACAGTACACACCTATAGTTTCAGTGCCAGGGAAACACTTGCAGTTCTAAGAGGGAGCTAGTGAGAGAAACTGGTGAGAAACAAAACAATAAGGAGATGGTCAAAGGCAAGGGTGCCACCTATGGTGAAATCACAGGTAAAAAGCTATTTGCAGTGGTGTAGCTGAAAGAAATTTAAGAACAAGGATCTCCACTATCTAACCCAAAATGTATTCTCTGAAGTTCGAGGTTGTTAATAGAAGGACAACACTGCACATGAGAAGACATTGTAACTGCATGGAAGGAATTCTGGCAGCTCTTCATTAAGGTGAAAACATGAGCTTTGGAGTCAGAAGACCTGCATTTAAACACTCCTTCTGCCTCATACAACCTGCATTACCTTGGCAAATTAATCAATTTTTCTTCATCTGCAAAATGGATGAAACAGTATTAAATCCTTATTTTTTATTATTTTTATTTTATCATGAATATCCACTATCATTTGCATTTTTTAATAAAGATTAATTGATATAATACACAATGAAGGTTAGCACATTTTATGGCACATTTTAAATATTTAGCAAATGTTATCTGTACATATAATCTACTATTACCAAAGAAGTTAACAAAGGGACAATGGGCTTCAGATGTGTTTGAGAGACATTAAGAGAAAAGAATTTAAAGAACTTATTTAATTGAATATGGCTGTTGATGGGGAAGTGAAAGCAGCACCCCTCTAAGGGTTCTTGCATGCACAACTGAGTAGATGGGGGTTGGAGGTGCCTTGCATTATAGTAAAGAATAGAGGATCAGGACTGGTTTTTACCAAAAATGATGTGCTCAGTTTTAAAATTTGTCCCTGGACACATTAAGATGGTTTCCAATAGCCAGCTGGATATTTATATCTAGAGTCCAGAAGAGAAAATTGGGCTGGCAATGCATATATTTCTATAATTAATCCATAAATAAATGAAAATGATTAGCTCAGGAAAAACAAACTGTATAGATCATCCAGCATGAAGAATGGAAAACAGAAAAGTCCACTGTGTTTTTTATTTAGGGAAATGGCATTAAGATGAGATGAAGTTGTGCTGCTGAAGCTTATGGCTGTGGGTGCAATGGGCAGGTATCTCCGTATGAGAAAGATTAGGGGAGCCCGAGCAAGCCCTCCTCACTTGGACTCAGAATGAGAGAGGGTCAACGTCTGCAGTGGTGCTCTGGCCTGGGGTGGTTAGGGCTGGAGATGGCATCTATCCTGATACAGGAGAAAAGAGCTGAGATCAGAGGGATCAAACCAAGCTAAGAGGAGAGAGCCTGGTTACAGATTCACAGTTCTATTGTTTTTCACTTACGCTGCCCCCTAACCTTCAGTGAAATCTCATTTGAATATTTTATTCTGTGCTACCTCTGCCACACAGGAAAAATCTCTTGTCTGTTGGTGCTCAGGCCAGTACCAAAGCATGCCTTCCCTGCCCCTCTCAGTATAAGTGACCCCACCTAGCAGGGGGCAGCGAAAGAACCACAAGGGAAAGAGCAAGGCTCCTGGTACAGCTTCCCTGCAGCAGAGCTGTCTCTTGATGGGACACTGGGTTTTATTTTATAAAAGCAGATGGCATTTCAGCATGGGAAGAGGTGGCCTGAGGGGCTGATGTGAAGGGAGGCTCAGAGTCAGCCCCAGTCCCAGGTTATGTCTGCCACACTAGAAGCAAATGGGAAAACAGAAGGCACAAAGAGGTGAGGAATGGAGCCTTGTAGATTGAGGTTTGAATCCATCCTAGCAGTTAAAAAGAATTGGGAGCAACTCACCAAACGATCAGAGCTTCAGGCTCTCATCTCATGAAAATATTAAGTACACTAATATCTATCTAGCTGGGTTTTATAAGATTAAAAAAATAATTTGTGTAATGCATTGAAACTGTAAAATATTTGAATGTCCTTAAGATGATGAGAAGAGCCCCAACTTAAACCTGCATTAGCAAAGAAAAACATGTTTGCACATACAAAGAAAAGTCTGGGTGTTGCAACTATCATCAGCACTGGAATTCTCTCCACTATGCCCTATGCTGGGCTGGCTTCATTTTTAGGCTATGGAGGTCCTGGGAAGCTATGGAGCCACATAATCCCTACTTTCATCAGTTCCCACACAAAGGAAGTTATTTCCTGGAAGGTTCCACAAATGTCCTGAGACCAGACTGTCCACTTGAGTCATTTATATTGCCATTACCACTTTAAAATAATAAATGACTGACCTCCTGCATAGTGAACACATATTCTTGTGCCTAGAGAAAAGATCTGATTGCTAAATCAGTCAGGTATATGGCCAGGTGTATGGAATTGTGCTAAGTATCAAGTCTTGGACAGAAGACTGCACAGGGACCAATAACTGTATTAACACTGTTGTACAATGGAATCTGTGGCAACTAAAAAGAAAAGAAGAAAAACAGTGACTCAATGCCTGGACACAACCTCCAGAGAATCCCATTTAATTACCAGAGATAAGACTCAGGTGCCAGTGATCTTTTAAGCCATAGGTGGTTCCAGTGGACTCCCTAAGTTTGTGAACTCTATATAGGGGAACTCAGTCCACTGACCCAGCCTGGACACCAACCCTACTGCCTACTGTTAGGAATACAACCTAAACCTAAACCACATGTACTAAAAATAGAAAAAGGGCTGTTTCCTTAAAACAAACAAGCCAAAACACAAACAACAACAACAAACTCTGAGGTATAGTTACTAAAAGAAGCAGAAAGGAATTATAGCGGGTGAAAACAGAACCCTATTACTCGATAGACCACACACCTCATCTTCATACTCACTGTCAATATATTTTGTTGCAAACCTTCTCAAGTTTTCAACAGCCTAAAAAGAAAGTCATGGTTCTTCCATGTGGCAGGCTCTGTTATTGGGAGCATTATGCTTTGCGCAGATATAAGAAAAGGTAGTTGAATATCCAAATCATCATTCTTTTACACGAAGTCAAATAAAAAGGGAATCGATAGTGCTAAATAAAGCCTGGAGCTATCGCAAGAAAGCGGAATGAGGGGAAATGGAAAAGAAAGGAAAGCCCAGAAAGAGCCATGGCTCCTCTATATATTTTTATGGAAGTCAGGGAAAGTATACTTTAGACTTATTTAGGAATATTTAGCTGCCATTGTTCCTGGAAAAGAGAGAAATTACCAACCGGAAGATACTGTGATTAAGAGGCTGGGTTGGAGATACATAGCTAATGCTGGGATTCTGTATCCCAAGGCTAAGACCTTGCAGAGAAAAATTCCCAGACAGGCCTTTAATCTTTGCAAAGCAGTATGCTTTAGGAATTTCCACTTATTGTTCCACATGTCACTAAGCTGCCCCTCAGGAGTGCAATGAAGCTCAGCTTCCACACATATGTTTTGGTGCCAGTAATGCCACACATTCTGCATAATTATAAGGAACATCCAACTTTTGTCCACAGCCCAAAACACTGTGGTTGAACATCAGGCAACCCTATGGCAGATTAAAATTTTCATGGTTTGGGGAAAAGAATTTTAGGTGATCCCTTGGAATGCAAGGCAAAACATTCTCATATTTCTCCTCCATGGACTGGGTTCTTACATGGCACGTCATGCATTTCAGGTCTCCACTCTGTCTCAGTGCTCCAGTTTTCATGTTGGAAATAAAATAACTATTTCCCCCAAGTGGTAAGCCAGGCTAGAATATGAACTAAATACTCTAGAGACCAGAGTCTTGTACTATTTATCTTGCCAAACATGTTGGTGACATGTTTTAAGTCAATGACATTCTCTACAAATGTTTGCTCACCTACAAAATACATTTGGTAATGAGGGACTTCAAGATACCAGTTAATGAAAATTGGGGTAAACTATAAAGGTTCTTACCCAATGTGAGACCTCCCAAATTTTTAAAGTACTTTTAAAAATACAAATAGCTTCTAAGAAGTATCTGAATATGGTGATATGAGCTAAAGTTTTTTTATCCTTCTTGCCTTGAAATGAATGTATCTATGCTTACATTTATTTAGTTTGAAAAGAGGGAATCATCCCTTTGACAGTAGTCTGATTAAAGCCTACAGACTTCTTTGCAGAAATCTTTTTTAAAATAAGTAGGATACAATGCAAGAATTATACAGAAATGAAATAATATTGGAATATATGAGTCCAGGTTCACAGACATGAAGGTTCTATGGATCTAGGCTAAGAAGTTAATGTTGTATAATCTCTCAATAAAGGTTTTTGTTTGTTTGTTTTTGTTTTTAAATCAAAAGATAAATCCAAAGCACTTTAACACAACATGGTAGAAAGTGTCTTGACCCGGGAAACAAATGTAGTCACCCATAGGAGTAGGTAGGTAAAGGTAATACCAGTGAAAAGGATGACAGTGAATGTGTGAGTAGTGGGGATGTGGTAAAATGCAGAAGGATGACCTCTAGCAAGGGCCAGCAGATTTTTGCCACATTGGAACTCGAGCCCTGGATGGCCATGACTCCCCAGATTTTTCAAGAGAAGCTAGGTATCTGGAGTTTTATCTGAACTATTCATATTTGTCAATGTTGGCTAAAGAAAAAATTAAAATTGTTTAAGGCAAAAGGCTGCCATTTTGTGACTTCAAGAAAGTAAAGGAAGTTAGAAGAAATCAATAACCCATGTTTTTAATGTAATTTTTGCTCTCAATATCTTTATTACATTTACTTATGAAACATAGGGATAAATTTAAGTTTGATTTCTTCCTAGTAGAACCAGACTCTATAACACTGTTATTCTTCCAACAAACATTTAAATGCCAACCATTATATAAGGAGTTAGGAATATAAAGAATAAGGCATTGTCCTTATTTCCAGGATTAACAGACCAGTGTGAAAAGAGTTGTACCAAAATATTATAATACAATGTGTTAAAGCCTATCATAGAGATATGTGAAAAGTACAAAGGGAGTGAGAGAAGAGAAAACATAAGCCTTCCCAGGAGATTGGGAAGGATTCTCAGAGGAGAGGTCTCTTTGAGTAGAGCTTTGTGTCAAGAGGCCCAGATTATTAATGTTCTGACAGGATATGCTGAAAAATTAGATTTGTATTTTAGAGGAAATAGAAGGTCATTAAAGAATTCTGAACAGGGAAGCAGTAGGTTCAGATTTATGATAATTCTGGCTGAAGTGTGGAACATAGCCTATAGCTGGAGGCAAAGTAGAGAATGGAGACTCACAAGATGATGACTGTAATTGTTCAGACAGAGAATCAGGGCAGCAGCAGGGGCTATGAAGTGAGACTACTTGGTTGGAAAGATATTCAGGGTATGGAAACAAAAGAGCCTGGCGGCTGATTATATGCCAGTGGGCAGGGTCACAAAAGAGAGAGAAGAGTTGTGAATGACTATAGGACTTGCAGCAGGAGGAAGTCTAGCATAAAGATGAGAACATCGCCTCTGGAGCTAGATAACAGGGCTTCAAATTTCATCCTCTCCACTCATTAGTGGTGCAACTTTAGGCTGGTTATTTGTTTTCTTTGAGCTTCAATTTTGTATATATGTCAAGTGCCCTTACAATAGCACTTATGTGTATGCCTAAAAATTATCCTTATTATTTTTGATCACTATTATAAATCTGTTTAGTATGGTGGTTTCATTCCATTTGTTTTAAAAGACTGAATGTTGCATTTGAAGTGTTGTTAGAACATGCTAGGTTTGCATAGTTAAGGGTACATATCTCAGCTCGAGAAGAAAGTTTCATTAACACAAGAACACAAGATGATTATGTATGGTTAAACTATTTTGTGTGGATGAAATCACCTATCCTACTTTTAGAGAAGAAGGCTAGGGTTTGAGTTTCCAGGACGTTAATGTTTAAGGGGTAGAGTTGGAGGTAGAATCTACAGGGGAACATAAGAAAAAGCCAGACAGCAGCAGGAGAAAAAAAAAAGTGGTACTCAAAACCAAGAAAATAAAGAGTTTTAGAAAGAGTATAATTATCACAGGAAGTGCTATAGGGGAATCAGGTACACTGATAACAGAAAAGCTTCTTTATTTAATGACAAGGAAATCATTAATAAAGTAATTTAAATGACTTTTTGATTTCTGACATATAGAAACACTCAAATGTTAGTTTCCACCATTCTTCTTAATTTTAAATGTATTTTTAAGAGCGAAGAATGAAAAACACCTACTAGATTTAATGATAGAAACTTTTCATGTTTTTTGACCAATATACGTCAACATTTGACCAATGTAAGTCAAAAAAAATTGAATTTGATGATTTCATCTAATTTTAATTGTGCTGAGTAAGTGAAAAGCTGATTGAAAAATCAGTAGAATTAACAAAAGTAAGTGTTACTTTTGTTTGTGTTATGATACATGAATAAACCCCTTCTCTCTTCCAAAGTCCCCAAAGGAATGGAGCTAATAATTTTTTCCACTATCATATTCACACAAACATGATGTGATGATATCTAAATGCCTTCCTAGCACTACATCCTACTTTTCTTGTCACTTTGCCCTTGAGTCTAAAACCTGCAGGGATGAAACTTGAATGCAAAGGAAATTTGAAGGGAAGGGTATTTGTACATTTCCAAAAAAATGTCTTCTATTACTAATAACATTGGTAGTATGAGAAGTCTGGTTATTTTGGCAGTGTGGAGTATAAAGTGAAAATGTTAAGAGTGTTGGCTTTGGAGTTAAGTCCTGACTCTACCACTTATCAGGTCTGAGGTCCAGGGAAAATTCCTTTCTCTTCCAAGCCTCCATTTTCTCACATGGGAAACGGAGAGGAGACTGCTGTCTCTCAGGACTTCCTGGGGGTAGGAGGAGGTGATTATGTAAGAGGCTTAGCACGGTGCCCCTTACAACAAGTGATAGCTTATGATATTTCACTTTTAGCTCTCCATGGTAGATGAGCATGAAAAAGCGGGAGAGAACTGTTTTTAAAAGAGTAAGAAGTTTTTAAAAGACTAGCCTTTTCATATACCAGCAAAAAGCTTTTAAGTTCTTCCGAGCAGCGCAGCCTTATCCATTCATTGGTAGCCTTCCAAGAGAATCACCAGTCAGGTCCTTTGCTTACCAACACATAAGTGGGGGGTAAGCTTTGTACTTCTTATCAGTCCCCAGTGGAGTGGGGAGGGGCAGCCAGTGCATTTCTTTATAACCAATGAAATACATGACTCATAACT
The DNA here is from genome assembly GCA_963573935.1 of Arctocebus calabarensis. Taxonomy (NCBI): domain Eukaryota; kingdom Metazoa; phylum Chordata; class Mammalia; order Primates; family Lorisidae; genus Arctocebus; species Arctocebus calabarensis. The sequence continues at coordinate 26,033 of CAUYON010057736.1, forward strand.
CAAAATCTATGTCCAAATAAAAGACATACAATTAACTGCCAAAGACATATAAACAAAATCACTAATGATGTACCATAGGTAACTTCGTCATACCCCCAAATTTTATTGTTAAGTAGATATTTTCCAAAGGTAAAAAAAAATTGCTGAAAATGTAATTCTCATTCATTTTACATTAAATGAGAACAACACAAGTGTATAACATATGTTGAAACTATGTGATGAAAAAGCCCCTTTGAGTTCATCACCTAAGTTTTCAAAGCGTATGGTAGTATTGCAATTTGAATTTAAACTTAAGTAAAAGCAAGGATAAAAATGCCCTAACCTGTTATTTACTTTGCATTTTTCTGAAAAATTACTATACTTTGCTATTGGCAAATGGTCATTAAAAATGTAATGCCAGACTATTTGGTGAAATGGAATCCCATAAAATATGATAGTATTATGTATCTTAAAGTAAAGCCATCAGGGCAGATGTTGCTAATCATACTAAAAACACAAACACACAAACCAGTTTGTTCCAGCTACAGAATAATTTAATTAAGAGAGTGCTTATAATTTAAGAGTATGAATAATAGTTAAAGCCAGAGAGGCAGTGAGACTGCAAAAAAATATAAACCTACAGTGTCTTTGCCAAGAAAACGGCTCCAGATTTTCAAGATTAGGAAATTAATTCTTTTCCTCGCTACAGGTAGAAGCATTATTATTTGAATTAGAACAACACTGTAATGAATATACCTTTAAGGAAAACACACTAGCTGTCAACAATAGGAACACCTATCTAAATCCAGAATATCATTTAGAATCTGCTTTGGGAAAGTTAAAAATCAGACATCTCACTAATTTAAATTTCTTACTGAGAAATAGATGCAGTAAGTAATGTGATACAAAAGTAAATCAACATACACAGTAAAATATAAGCTCTAAGGACATACAGGATTCTCCTTGCAAATTATGTTCTTGGCCAAGAGCCACCTTTATGTACAGAAAGCTTTGTTCCTCGTTTATAGCAACTCTCAAGGCTACAGCAGGTAATTGTGTGCTGCTAATTAGGTTCAGAAATGATGGTGTTCAAGCCAGGAGATATTTTATAGGTTGATTCAGTGAAAGCAGGAAACTTTATCAGTAAGATCACATTACAAAAACTCATTTTCCCACAATTACTGATCTTTTACTCTAAAACACTATGAATTATAACATCACAAATATGAAAACATGTTCAAAAATCAGTTCAATGCCTAAAAGCTATCAAAACGTGGGGGGGGGGGAGAGGAGATAATTAGAAAAACTCTTCTACACAGATATCTAGTATGTTATTTCCCCACAGTTAATGTTCATTTCTTTAGCTACATTGTGGATCCTAGGTGACTGTACTCTTCCAAGAAAGCAAAGTGAAATCTATTCTGCATAATACAGGAAAAACAAATGCAATACATTACCTTGGGTCACCTGTTGAACTGCCAACATTATCCCAGACACAGTGTCTGGAAGCAAGTTTTCTTTCAGATTGTAATGTGGTGCCCATTCCAAAATAGGCAGCCGCCTTCTACACCACTGTTTTATGTCTTCACAATGGGGAGTATGCATCTTGCTCCAGAGCACGCTTTTCTTTCTCCTCTTTGCTCCTGTCATTTTCCAGATTTCCTCTCGTAGAAGTAAACTTTAAACAAGAAAAAAAAAAAAATGTTCCCGAACACCTCCTTTCAATGCAGGCTCCAACTCGTCTGTGGTTTACAACGTCAAAGCTACTCAGAAAATAAGTGAAAGAGGGAGAGAGAGGCAGAGAGATTAACAGAAGCACTCAAATATGTGCAGCTGGGCTATATGCCTTATTATAATGCAGCTAATTACTCCAGATAAAAGCTATAGATTAAAACTTTAAATCCTTATCTGAATAAGAAGCAATTGCTGTTACTGTAGTATTTTCTCTGATCTTGGAAAAGTAATGGGTTCAGTGTTAAGTTGGTCTACAGCTCTCTTGCCAGTAATTCCCCTTATATTCACTGTAGTCTTATGTTTTTGGCTGCAATCCCAATGGTTAATGAGGTAGTTCTGGGCGTGTATTGGAAGTGGGCTGGGCTATGCTAATAAAACCAGGAAGCATCCCTCTTGCCCAGTCTCTCCCTGCAAGCTATGCAAAATCATAAAACTACCAGAGGGGTCTGTTGTGCAGAATATATTCAGAGAATCTGGCCTTACTTCTTTGGGAGCTATATATTTTCAACATATCAGATGACTGCCAGTTCTATGAAATTCTGAGACACGACAGAACATTGTTAAAGGTCCTTATTGGTTTTTTATTCCTTGGCAGATGAGATTTTCATTCATTCAGAAACATTCAGATAGCCAATGCCCCGTCTGGGAAAGGAATAACTAAATCTCATAAACAAACTAAAATTTCATCTCATGGGCTACGAAAATAAGTATCACAATGAACAAATATTTGCAGCTAGAGAGCTTCCCTGTTTCTGAAACTGTTCATTCAGTTTTTTCTGTTTCTCGAAGTCATATAATTCACACACTTAGGCTATGGAAACTGAAATTTATTGAAGAATAACATATAGCTCAAACTATTGTTCCAAATGTCCCTTTTTTGGGGTGCTGCCCTCTTTTAAAGAAGGGGCATTATATTTTATAATAGAACAGATTGTGGATAATTTTTATTTTATGATTGTTTCTCTCGGCCCCAAGCAGAAAAAGACAACATTTATGAACTATATCATTGGAAACAAACCAAAAAGCCAATATGCTAACTGAAGTTATGAAGCCAAGAAAAAGATTACTATGTATATAGTTTGCTGCACCCCTTTTTAATGCCCATTTGTCCAGAGACTAGAAATCTGATTTCTGGAAGCCTTTAGAATAACAAAGTACTTGAATCCCATGTCTTTTTCTAAGGCTTCTTGTTTTACTCTTACCCATTGTTTTAAAATTAAACTGTAGAGTTGTTCTCTGTCTTCCAAAGATAACATCTCTGGCTTTATATCTGTGCTGAATTGCTGTTCTTTTTAAATCCAGTGAAAATAGAGAGGGCCTTTATTGTTATCTACGGAATAGAATCTGCATTTTTCTAATTGTTTTACATTGTATCAAATTTCCAAACTATTCAGTGGTTCAGGTTTGGGCCCACAGAGAGAACCCCATTTAGAGACTAAGTTGTAGCATTTTAACCCTACGCTTGGTATGACAGGTCGACTTCCCAGACAAATGTAAATCAACTCTTATACAAATAGATGTTCTGTTGCCTAAACAATCTTTACCTTTGTTTTGTATGTTCCATTTAGTGTGTGTATGTGTGTATAAAGAAATCAGAAGTGTCCATACACTGATTCACTGATTATGTGTTACTTTTTATAACCAAAATAAAGACTAAAGATATTTTTTCTGAACATATCTGGGTCAGAAATTCAAATCTATGGTATAAAAATGAGAAAAATAATTGAAAACTTGACTGAAATTACCAATCAAGAGCTTTTGTGTAATTTCAATCATTTTAAAATTTACGCTAAATTCTAGTAATGAAGAATTCATCTGAACAGGATTTTCAGAATTAAAGATGAGTATGCTTAGATGTACCTAAATCACATAAGTGCCAGCAACTGTCCTAAACATCTTAAGACCAGGAAGTTGAAGAAATTACTTTATTAAAATAGTTCTGAAGGCTCTCAATCAAAAAACTCCTAAAAAATTGAGTAAATCTTTCCCAAAATCTTTTTTAAGCTTAAATCTGGAAGCCCAACTCCAGATTCTTTTTCCCATTCCAGGTGCATGCATGTCATCTAAAACTTCCCAAAATTTCACTCCAGAGTGAAATCAAATAACCAGCAACACCAAAAATTCCAAAAACTTTTATGAAGAAATTTGTTCAGACACACGAGATTCTCAGAGTAACTTGACCAGCCCATAAAATTCAAGAAGGGTAAATATGTTACTCAAAACTTTCAGTGATGTCAAATAGGTTAAAATTCAGCACTATGCTCTATATCTATATAGGATATTTCAGTAACTATACAAATAAAAAGATGAACTTACTATTTTCTACTTTATACATGGACCACCAGAAGAATTCTTCCTAAACCTCATTTGATCACATAACGGGCATATTTGAACTTCAGGGATCTCCAAAATCAAGTTTAAACTCATAATCAGAAGGAATACAGCCCTTCTCTGTTCTCTTACCCCTTGTCTGTCTAGTTTCCTATCAACTCTATTTAATTCAACAAGTTTTTTTTTTTTTTTTTTTAAGACAGTCTCACTTGGGCACCCTGGGTAGAGTGTTGTGGCAATATCATAGTTCACAGCAACCTCAAACTTCTGGGCTCAAGTGATTCTCTTTCCTCAGTCTCCTAAGTAAATGGGACTACAGGCACCTGCTTCACTGCCCAGCTAATATTTCTATTTTTAGTAGAGACAGGGTCTCACTCTTGCTCAGCCTGGTCTCAGACTCCAAGAGAGCAAGCAATCCACCCACCTCGGCCACCCAGAGTGCTATGACTACGGGAGTCACTGTACCCAGCCAGCAAGTTTTTACTGAACAATCATAACGTGCTAGAGTCTGTGTGAAGTGCTATAGAAGGCAGTGGGAGAAATGAGAAATATTGTGTCTATATTCTAAGAGTTACCATTGCAAAAAGAAAATTTTAAAAAGTATAACTAGCTAACTCAGGCAGAATGGGATAAAGAACAATCAAGTTATACAATAAGTGAAATGGGGGCTCAGAGAAAGAAGAGTTGCATTCCCATTGAGATGAAAGGCCTCGCCCTGCCTAGGCTGTCCCATTGGGTGAGTATATTCACACTCTCTGCACATTCCTTTGACTCTTGAGTCCAGCTATATTAATTTCCTTGGCTGTATGGGCCTTACTTTACTTGTTCTTTATATCTTGAGTAAACATTTAATTTACTCAATATTTATCTTTTTCATGAAACTCCCTCGTCTCTCCATAGTTCTGTTCCTGAAATGTAATCAACTCTCAGTTTATTCACGGGTGTAGAGCTGCAATCCTTTTCACTGCTTATTGGTTTTCTTCCTTTAAATCTATTTCATGTGATTTTTACCCAGTCTGACTCAGGAGATTGTAAATTCCTTTTGAGCAGGGATTATTCACACAATTTGCTTTGCTTCTTTTTTTAGGATCTAGTAGAAGGAATTGTAGACATAGGATTCACTCAATAAATATTAACTTATAAATATCTCTACTCTTGAAATCATCAAAAAATCATTTAGGCTATCTCATCCTGATTTCCAATTCATGCTGTTACAGAATTAGAAAAATGGGTGGAAAGAGAATGAGAATTAGAGATACCAGGAGGAAAATAAAAGATTTTATCTTGTTCAACTTCTCCCAATTCTCTCACAATTTAAGAAAACTTCTTTTTCCAATTCAGATTTTTTTTAATATTATAGAATTTGGAGAATGAAGAACAGAAAAAATAGAAGGGAAATGCAGGAGCAAGAAGAGATACAGAAAATCTCATGAATTTGGGCTTTAGAGAGAATTTAAGAGTGGCAAGTAAAAGTTATGAAGTATGAAAAAAAGAGATCAGGCTTGAGCAAGGAGTCTTTTGAGAAACATTGTGTAGCTTATAAATTGGATCTCACTTCATGGTTTTCAAGAGACACAAGGTTGAGATTATTCTCACAATACTTTTGATCTCAGCATGACAATTCTTTGGATGTGGGCTGCGTGAACCATGGAACACACCTAAAGCACTGATTTATACCCAAGTTACATCTGGAAATAAACTGCAACATTGGAGGGAATCCATTCTAACCTCACACCTACTTAAGAAAGTTGATCTACCACATTTCTAATAAGAGGACTTATTAGAAGTCCTCAAAAGTCCTGCAAAAGTCTCTCCTTGAGGAAGGAAGTGAAGGCTGAAACTAAGACCAGGTTCTACTCTAAAAGCCACATAACTGGCATGGAAGACACACACATAGGGAAAGCAACTTTTATTAAGTCCATCAGATGCCTGTCATTTTCTAATTTACTCTGTTTCATACAGGTTAGCACAGTCCTGAATATAATCTCTGTTTAATTCTTCTTTTTTTGTTTGTTTATTAGGAAATTTTATTTATTTATTTATTATTAAATCATAGCTGCATACATTAGTGCAATCAAGGGGTACAATGTGCTGGTTTCATATACAATCTGAAATGTTTTCATCAAACTGTTTAACATAGCCTTCATGGCATTTTCTTAGTTATTGTATGAAGACATTTGTATTCTGCATTCAGTAAGTTTCACCTGTACCCTTCTAAGATGCACCGTAGGTGTGGTCCCACCAATTACCCTCCCTCTACCCCAACCTCCCCTCCCGTTTCCTCCCTTGCCCATTTCCCCATATTCTTGTGCTATAGTTGGGTTATATAAAGCCTTCATATGCAAGCTATAAATTAGCTTCATAGTAGGGCTGAGTACATTGGATACTTTCTATCTCAAGAATGTTTAATTCTTCTAATGACTAAAATTAACAGGCTTAGAAAAATAACCCATTCCAATTTTCAGATAATTGTTCGAACCTTCTTTTCTAATTATTGAGCCAAATCTGCTATTTAAGACTGTTTACTCCTTAGTCTCTGTCCTAATCCTCATGACATATAAAAATCCGCATCCCAATGACACATGGCATATAATGAGGCTGGCAGTTTCAGACCCCATTAATTTTGTACCCTCCCACCCCACAAATTGCCAACTTTCTATCATGTGGTATTTCTTTTTCAGAAATACTGTTACTTTCAAATGTGGATGGACACATATCAGTCGATTACAGTGCTGAACAGTGTGACCGTCATTTCCATGCCAGGTCCCCAGTACAGCAGAGTGAGCAAAATTGTATGTTCTCAGCAAGGGATGCTAAGGTGCCTTACTTTGCTTTCTTTGGATTGAGCAGAACTTTCCAATATGTTTCTTTATTATGTTTCTTTTTCCTTCTGCCATTATTTGATATTCTGTGATCTATTTCAACCCTTTGCAGGAGCCCAAGGGAGACAGATCTAATGAAGGAAAGAAAAAAAAAAAAGCCTAGAAAAAAAACCACTTATACATTCAAATGCACATTTTATAATGAAATAAGACACTTTCAAAGAAATGACAAAGAAAAAAAGAAGAATGATAAGGAGAAAAGGGAGGAGAAGGAAGGAAAATAAACAGGAGAAAGGAAAAGAAAGGTAAGGGGCAGGAAGCAGTAAACTATAGCTTTTCACTAAGGATTAGTAAAAGCCCTCTCTCATTTCTGACCAACAATTGGTTAAAAGTAAGTAAAATAATCAGTGACTGAGGACAAGCCTTCAGATTTGAAGATGCCAAAAAAGGGATTTACCCAGCATAGAGCTGGACATTCACCTCCCTAAGAACGACATAACTGTGAATCTGTAACTTGCTTCAGCAGCCCTGTTTCTAGGAAAATTATCCCCCATGCTAAATGAAATATATGTCTATTGGAAGACTATGATTGTGCCATTTTATGTATTCTTATGTTTTTAATTCACTGTTTGAAACATTTTTCATTTTTTTCTTTTAAACTATCTGTGCCTTTGTTTTTCAAGCAGGTTTTTTTATAGTTTGTACATACTGGATCTTGCTTTATGAATCAAATGTGACAATCTTTGACTTAGAGACATCATTTATGTTTAATGTCATTATTGATATGGTTGGATTTACATCTATCATTGTGCTATTTAGTTATCTGTGGATTGTGAGATTCTTTGCTCTGGCTAGTAAAAACATGAACTATGTTGGCAACATGGAAACTGCACAAGTTCCTAGGATTGTTCCTTCTACTCAATCCTCCCATTTGGGAGCTGATCTGCACTTACCTTCTTCATGTGCAGATCTCTGGACCTGCTTCTGTGCGTCTCTCTTCTCTCTGGTACCCTGCCATGTGGAATCTAGCTGTTTTAGATTCTCTAGATCCCTAGGTCCTTCTCTGCACTTTAGGAAGATGATTGGTTTCCTCCCAGCTTCTCCTCCACCCTACACTTTGTTGCACCATGACTTGAAAACTTGCTAGCAGACAATCATAAGGCTTATTTAGCTTATTTCCCATCTCTCCATAATCATTGTCCTTGGTTGTATGATGCCAACCATTGCTTTATACCTTGTGTCAGGTTATTTTAATTTGTTTCAGGCAGAGAGTATGAATCGAATCCCTGTCACCCAAATCTGGCTGCAAAATGTAAGTTATCCATCATACAATATGGCTTTCAAACATTCCACCATTATGATTACCTTCTCCATGACTTGCTACAGCTTGCCAATTTTCCTTTTAGAAGATGATACCAAAATTTAACAAAATAATTAGCTGGGGGAGGTCAGATCGAGGGAGGGTGAATGGTAGGATCACACCTCTGGTGCATAATGCAAGGAAGAGTACATGTCTGATCTATTAGTATAGAGTACAAATGTCTTAACACAATAATTAAGTAAATGAGATGAGGTATATATTAACGAGTGTGATGTAAGTGTTCCTAATTCTATATGAAATCAGTACATTGTACCCCATAAATGCATTAATGTATACATGATCTATGTGTTTATGATTTAATAAAATAAATAAATACAAATCATCTAAAATGAAAAAAAAATAGTTAGCTCTGTTCTAACTTTAAAAGTATAAGTAGTACCATGCAATTAAATTTTTAACTTTTCAAATTCATCTCTGTTAAGTGATGTATTCTGCATACTTTTTTTTTTTTTTGAGACAGAGTCTCACTTTACCACCCTCAATAGAGTGCAGTGGCATCATAGCTCACAGCCATCTCTAACTCCTGGGCTTAGGCGATTCTCGTGCCTCAGCCTCCCAAGTACCTGGGACTACAGGCGCCACCCCACCCCAAAGCCCGGCTATTTTTTGATGCAGTTTGGCCAGGCCAAGTTGCAACCTACCACCCTAGCTCAGTATATGGGGATGGTGCCCTACCCACTGAGCCACAGGTGCTGCCCTATTCTGCACACATTTTTATGGAGAAGTTTTTTTTTTTTAAAGTATAAACATAACATTTTATTTTCAACCTTATCTGATATCTCAAAATTTGTCCATTAATTCATTGTGTCAAAATCTTACTTAATCTGATTCTGTTATTACTGGCAACTGTGCTTTTCACTTCAGCATATTCACTATTCCTCCAAATGCTTTTGCCTGAATTAGTCACCTCAGGATGTTATAACAAAGCACTATAGACCAGGTGGCTTAAACAACAAGATTTCTCACAGTTCTGCAGGCTGGGAAGTCCTAGATGAAAAGGTCATTTGATTCGGCTACCTGGGGAGAGCTCTCTTAGTGGCTCACTGGTGCCCTCGTATGGCAGAGAGAAAGAGAAAGCAAGCTCTCTGATATCTCTTCTCCTAAGGGTACCAATCCCATTATGAGGGCTCCACCAACATGACTTCGTCTAAACCTGGTTACCTCCCAAAACCCCCATCTCCCAACTCCATCACTTGAGGGTTAGAGCTTCAGCATTTGAATTTGGAGGTGGACATGATTCAGTCCATCGCATTGCCCCCCAATTTATTAAGCATGCCATATAAGCCTTTCTTCAACTAATAATTTAGAAAAAACAGACATATTAGTCCCTATGCTTCAAATCGAAACTCATTTAGTAAGAATTATTTGAGAAAAGTCAAATTGATTTTTTCTGCATTTTGTCCAAAAAGCAAAAAAAACACATATCTTAACAACACTTATCAATCTAATTACCAAAAGCAAATATATTATGTCTTTGACAGTCATGTAACTTTTCAGTACAATACCTCCTTCATAATAAAGTTTATCTCAAAATTTCTTTAGACTCTCCTTCTGGATACAGTGTCGCCACCTGGAAGGGATGATAATAGCAGAGAAAAGAAATAGACCATTTGGAATTGTTATGTTACTCAGAAGAGTGATTAAAATACTCCATACAGCCTATATTGTTTCATAAGGATCAGTTCAAAAATTTCCCCAGTATTATCAGAGTACTGTTGAAATTTAGGGGACAGTTTCAAAACTAGCCTGAATCTTGCACTGTTAGCCTCATTAAATCTCTTTAAATCAAAATATCTAGAAGTTTCCTCTAATTAGGAGGACTCAGTCAATGTCGAAATAGTTTCTACAACATTTCTGAGAGATATTTGCTTGGTTTTTTAGGCACTGTTCTAAGATACAAGACTTTTGATTACTTTTAGGGCTCTTGCTTAATTGCAGCAAGGAATATTTATATCAAAAGACAATAATTATCATGCACACAGAAACGACTATGTGTACAAAGCCGAAATATAAGCAAACTGCTCCCATGTGTGTGATTTAAAATGTAAAGAATTAAAACTCAAGTTCGCATTCATCCATTATTTTCACTTTCAAGCCTCATTGCTTTGTATTGTATTCTTTGTGTCAAGGATCAATAGAGCTAAGGGCAGAATATTTGCACTTTGATAAGAATTCATAAGCTATTTACTTTTCCAAGTATTTTCCTTCATTTTTCTGATTACTAATCAAATTACTATTATGAAAGGGAAGATTTGGGAAAGTATAGAAAGTTGTTAAAAAAAAGAAAAAAGATATGTTCCATAATCACACTGTTGGTTTAAATTGGGGTATAATTTGTTGTAGGTTTTTTTTCTATGAATTATTTTTCTTTACATAGTTAAGGCATCACAACACACATAACTTTGGATTTCACTGAACTTTATGTCATAACCCTTTGCCATATCACCAGAAATTCTCAGAGAACATCATTTTTTAAAGACAATTCCTTCACAAAGATGTACCACTGTTTACACACTCATTTCCCAAGGAAGAGACACTCGGGTTCTTCCTATTTCTTTTTTAATTTTTGCAGGTAACACTGAGACAAATAACTTTGGACATAAAATCTGTATCCAGAATTTTAATTATTTCCTTAGAAGTAGAATCATCAAGGTTCAAGTATCAAAGAATCATTACTAATGATGTCTTTTTATTGGTGGATATGTTTCCCATGCTCCAGTGAGGCCATGGGTCAACATTCTACGTGAACTCAGATCTTTAGTAAACTCATCTTTGGAGTGGTCACAATAGAGAGGCATGTGTTGACTTCCACAACTCTTAATGATGCCTATTTTTCTGTCTTTCCATTAGAGCAATTCATGCTTAGACTTTCTGGGGACCTTAAAGCCATGAACTATATTTTTGTTTTGAGCTCATTTTTCCTTGCTGGTTTACATTCCACAGCTGGCAACATAATTCAAATATGGGCTACCAATAATGCCTTGTTCCATAACAGCAAATACTAATATTCAGAAATTCTCAGGGCTTGTGCTTATTTGTCTCAGGCAGTCACAATGAGTGACTAAGTATAACTCAGATAGTGGGGTCACAATCCTGTAATAGGAAAAGGGTAGTGAATAATTACAGATTTGTCATACATTGGAAGATGCAGATAAATTCCTAAATCATTTTTAGTTTGTTGAAAATTCAAAATTTTAGGGGACTTTTTAGGCATTCCATAAAGCATTTCTTTCACTTCAAGACATGGAGTTTTCATTCTCCCCATTAATTAATAATGCAAATGGAATTTACAGTAGTTTTGAAGTTTACTACATACAGTATGATGACATTTTATGCCACATTCACTATATTACTCGTAGTAAAAAGTACATATATGTTAGGACAGATAAACCAATCCTTAAGGAATATTAGCTTTTATTCATTTCAAAAGGAGTGCTGCAAACAAGAAATGTTTGAAGTATTGTGCTGTGGAGCCAGACAACCAACACATTAGCAAGAGAAGCTGAAATTCAATGCCACATTTTTTTTTTTTGAGACAGAGCCTCAAGCTGTCACCCTGGATAGAGTGCTGTGGCATCACAGCTCACAGCAACCTCCAATTCCTGGGCTCAAGTGAGTCCCTTGCCTCCACCTCCCAAGTAGCTAGGACTACAGGTGCCCACCACAACGCCTGGTCATTTTTTGGGTGCAGCCGTCATTGTTGTTTGGCGGGCCCGAGCTGGATTTGAACTCTCCAGCTTAGGTGTATGTGGCTGGTGCCTTAGCCCGTTGAGCCACAGGCACCAAGCCTCAATGCCACTTTTTCAAGGACTTGGAGGGAAGTATTTATATAAAGTAGAATACCAAGGACAATGCTTGGCATATGAGAGAGGCACTGATAAATGTTCTTTGTTAGTTCCCACAAATTTCTGTCATTAGATGCTAAGATAATTTGAGTAATAGTTCAGTGTTTAACAGTTTTGAATTGAGTTTTTTTGTCTGTTTATTTGTTTTTTAGAGACAGGGTCTCACTCTGTCACCCAGACGGGAGTACAATGGCATAATCCTAGTTCAATGTTGTTTTCAATCCCTGTACTCAAGTGATTCTCTCAACTCAGCCTTTCTAATAGCTAGGACTACAGGTCCACATTACCATATCCAGTTGATTTCTTTTTTAATTTTTAAAAATTTTTCTGTAGAGATGGGATCTCCTTTTGTTACCCAGCCTGGTCTTGAACTCCTCAGCTCAAGCAATCCTCCTGCCTTGGCCTTCTCAAGTGCTGGAATTACAGGCATGAGCCACTACACCCAGCCTTATTCTTATTATTTGAAGTCATTCTTTATGGGTTACTTTAAAAATGTTTAAATCAGAATGTTTTTGATACATCTCCATGGAGTATCCATATTCAAGGAAGTCCCAAGGGAGAGGGAGAGTTATGCTTCAGGATACTTAATATAATTGTGATTATTTATGAGTTTTTAAAATTAAGGACCTTAAAAGTTCAAGGTCTAAACTTGCCTTCCGCAATTTATTCTTGACAATGGGTTGAAGAGCGAATGAGTGATACTAAAATAAGGTTTGCTTTTTTAAGAAGGATAACTGAATAGGATGTAGAGGACGCTTAAGGTTTTCAAGGTAGAAATGTCTAGGAATGTTTATAGATTGAGAAAAGACATAGTAGAGAGAAAAAGAATGAAAATGAGCCAAACATGATACCAGATGGAGCAAGTCTGGAAAGAGGAAAAAAGCAAAAAGAGAAATGGCACAGATTACAGGGGTATTGTTAAATAACAAAAAGTATATTCTTCAGCAAAAATGGAGGAGGAAAGACAGAGAAGAGAGAGTCTGAGATAGGGAGGCAATAAACTGAAATTTTCTTGAACTGTCCCAAATTGCAGCTATTTGGAGTAATAGTTAAGGTAGCATTGCCAGATTTAGCAAATAAAACTATACGACTCCTAGTTAAATTTGAATTGTAGATATACAAGGAATTTTTTTTTAATATAGGTATGTCCCATGCGATGTTTAGAACATACACACAAAAAAAGTATTTGTTATTTATCTAAAACTCAGTTTTGCACAAGACTTATGGTAAAAGTCTTATCCAAAACACAAATTTAAATGGAAATCCTGTGTATTATCATGTAGTGAACCAGACTGGAAATACCAAGGCAGAGTTTGGGTGGAGTTCTAGCACCAGGCACTAGCATACTGACAGATCAGAGGACACATCTGTCAATGAAAGGGCAGCAGCAACAGTCTGGGTTTGAATTCCAGTTCTGCCATGACTCCACTTTGTAATCTTCAGCATGTTTGGTTGACAGACGGATTAAATGAAATAATGTACTGAAAGTACAAAGCACAAAGGCTGTCACAGAATAAACAGTTGGTAACTACTAGACATTGGTGTGGTGGCAAGAGTCACTAGAAGTACTCTTCTGCTAGCAGTTATTTGTTTCATCCTGTGCATAAACTGTACATAGAAGATAGTAGCGTCAGGATTATCTGTAATAATATTGACAATCAGCATTAGATTTATTTCAGACTGTTAAATCAGATGTTCACATTTAAACTACAAACCATACCATTATAACAAATATAAACAACAGTGCTTCCTGTATAATTTTACAACGTTAACGGCCCTTCCTGCACTGATTCCTGAAGCAACAGTGTCACCTAGTGGTTGTGAAGTCAGTAAGACAATTGAGAACTCCTGTATTAAAGTTTTGACACTTTACCTGTATAAATATACTGAATTTCTACCAGTGATCAATATTGATAAATAATCTCTTGTGTAACAAATTACGTCAACCCATCTCATTTTGTCTCCTTAAAATGTTCGCACTCCTTTATATGTCTTCTCTAACTTCACCTGACAGAATAACTTCCTGAAAGAAACATGACTCTGGCTGCCACAAGGCTTTATCATGTGATTACTCAAATGGCTTTGGCCTCCTCATAGCTTCTCCCAATTCCATTATTCTCTGAAAACTTTGGCAGAAGAGGAGAGAGAAGTGAGCAGAGTTGGGCTATGAAGCTTGAGGCTGTCTCAATTACCAGCTTCAATTTTTTTCTTTCCTTTTAAGTTAGATAAACAATTTTCCTTCTCACGCAGTCAAGAGAATCTATGCTTCTCTTTTAGGAAGAAGCATTTTGGGGGGATGTATTTTAAACCCAAATTAAAATGTAAATACTTGATTACCAATTTTATCTCTATATTAATTGAGGATCGGTGTCTGTTCCAGATATATTCGTAGCTTCTGTCCGGAGGGCTTCTCAAAGAAATGAGAGATTTATGTAGCTCACAAAGTTACAGATGAAAGTAAAATTTTCAAAAAGTAGTGAATAAGGCAGTTTTTGTTCACGTCCAGAAATGTCAAGAGAAATTAAGAATCCCAAGTAGCCTTTGAGGGAGATTTTACTCTGACCCCATTTAATGTATTTCTCATGCAAGGATATTATAGAATCCCAAACTAAAATCTCAAACTAGAATCCCATGGCCTTGTGGTCAAATGATGGTTAAATTAAGTAAACTTGGCATTAAAACTGGTAATACATCAACTCTGATATGGCTCAAGAGTTATTAATCAATGACTGTTAGAAGTATTTCCTGAGTTTGTTTGTGAGAAACATATATTTTAAACATTGGTCAGAAATCAGTCCTTTTAAAGAACCAGTCTTTTTTTTAGATATATTTTTGAATCCCCAGACAATGCTTCCCAATTACCAAATATTTCTGTGGCTCCCAGACCTTTCATAGTTTTTTCCTCCCCCAGAATCCCCTTTACCCAAAATATTTCATAAATATTTCATAGCTGACACTGTTTCACAATGTTCCTAGACTGGTGGGAATTCTGATTTTCTCCCTTTTTTTCCTGACAGGAATGAGTAAAGATATGAACATGGATAATTTATGGATCTACATGCTAGAGTCTTTCAGGTCAGTCTCAAACCTGAGTAAGAATATGTCTCCTGTAATATTTCTTTCCACCTCTTCCAGTTCTTCTTTTCCTCTTGTTTCTTATTTTTACTACTTAAGAGATTAATCTCTCAATCACCGAAGCCAGATAGCTTAGACGCAATTCTACCCTTTAGAAATCCTAGACATTTAATTTCCTAAGGATCCCCAACTCTTGAACACCTAGGAAATTTGCAGAGCATCAATAATCACTATTATCAGAATAATTATATTTGAAGTAACAGAAGATATTGTACAGTCTTCCTGAACTCATTTGACAGTCAGATGAGGAAAAGAATGATATGCTCTTCCTTGAGTATACTTCTTAGCTGAATATGTCTGAGAAATTCAAGTAGCAACACAGTAACCATATAGCAATAATAACATGTCTACTCATTGAATGAGAAGATTGTTTCAATCACGATCATTTCCTATCTAAAAAAAATATAAGGTTTGCATTCAGGTATGGTTTTCATTTCAATATTTGATTTCTTAATTCCCTCATTATACTTGAAAATGCACAGATATTTTATAAACCCCAAAAGAAGGCAAAGACAAGCGGCCCTCACTGCCAAGCGTCTCTGCAGCATTTGAATAACAAAGACAGAACAGTCACCCAATTTTAGTGCAAGAACAATGACTGTGTGTCATTGCTTTAGTAATGGCTTAATGGGAGAGGCAGTTACTCTGTTTCTTTTTTTTTTATTAGATGAACTTTTAAAAATTAGATCATAACTATGTACATTACTGCATTTATGGTGTATAATGACTGATTTTATATACAATTTGGAATGTTTACATCAAACCGGTTAACATAGCATCACCTCATTTAATTGTTGTGTTTAGACATTTATACTCTACTATTAATATATATGACATGTACCCTTGCAATATGCACAGTAGGTGAGGTCCCACTGATTACCCTCCTTCCACCCATCCACCCTATCCCCTCCCCTCACCTGTGGGTTGTCTCCTTCTTTCTGGGCTATAATTGTGTTTTACCTTTCATATGAAAGTGTGGGTGATTTTATATTGATTTCATAATAGTATTGAGTATATTGGGTATTTTTTTCCATTCTTGAGATACTTTACTAAGAAGAATATGATTCAGTTCCATCCATGTAAACATAAAAGAGGTAAAGTCTCCATCTTTTCATGGCTATATAATATTTCATGGTATATATATATATATACATATACATATATATATATATGATAATTTGTTAATCCATTCATAGGTCAATGGACTTCCATGACTTGGCAATTATGAATTGGGCTGCACTAAATATTCTCGTGCAAATGTCTTTATTATAAAGTGATTTTTGGTCATCTGGTTATGTATTTAGCAGAGGAATTGCAGGATCAAATGAGAGGTCTACTTTTACTTCCCTAAGTATTCTCCAAAGGAATGCAAACTAATTACTCTGCTTCTTAAAAGACCTAGAAGAGTATCTTCATGCACAAACCAATTAATGAAGCTTTTGGGGAGGAGGTGTCCTGAAAAATAATAATTTTAGCATTTTGAGTAAAAATTACAAAGAAAAGTGGGTGATATGGCAACAAACTTGATTAAAGCCAATTAAGTTATAGTTAGTGAAATCCAAAATATATTCCTAACCAACATTCCACAGACAAAATGATAGTGGTCACACTTTGAAAAGCAAAAAAAAAAAAAAAAAAAAAAAAACCAGATGCCAGAACATTCAGAGAAATGAGGATTGTACCAGTTCGAAAGAAATTAAAATGTTAAATATGAAAATAATTTCAAGATTCACAGCAAATTGGTATTAAATCCATTCTTCTTATGGACCCAGTCTTCTATATCTGCCACCTGATCAACTGGGAATAAGCAGATGTTTCTGAAACTCTGAATTTAAAATGTCATCCTTAACAGTATTGGAGAAGAGAAGAGTTAACAAACTGAGGGAAGGAGGTGCAGGAGGGGGAAGGAGGATCTGAGGGCTGGAAGGCAAGAACACATGTAAGTGTCTTAAAAGTACCATTATGTATCAAAAGGGAAATTGAAAGATTATTGTAGGAATTCCAGCTGTCTGCAAGACTCTGAGGAAGGGACAGGCAGTTTGGAAATGAAACAATGAATTAAACAGGGAGCTGAGAGTTTCAGGCTTGGCCACTGACACAGTGTAGTTTTGGACAAGTTGTTTTACCTTCTGAGGTTTCAGGAACATATTTGTCTGCAAAGTGGGAAGACATCAGGTTCCATGCCCCTATTGTGCATTTTCTAAGGGAAAGCCACCTACTGTCCTTTCATACTGTTCGGCGTCGACTTCACTCTTTTTTCTCATGGTTCTTCTTTTCCCCTTCTGGGCTCATCCTGCTTTGCATACTTGCAAGCATGGATGTGATAAATTCTAACCAGGCTGAATCAATTATCTTCTGCTTGAGGGTTTCTTCTTCATTAGAGTCTCACAGGGATACCAAAAAACACAATTTAAATGCAATCGGGCAAGACCATGGAAGCATCTTTCAAACCAAGGGCACTTTTCACCAACTTGAAAACATTCCCAATATACTCTGCTTCTCCCCATGAACACTGAACAGCATTCTTGGCTAGAATTGTCAAGCCTTAATTTGTCAGCAATCACCATCTTTCAGAAAGGCATAGCCTTTCTTGGAATCGCAAAACCCAAAGGAGCCCCAAGACATCATCTAGCTCAACCATCAGTATTCTCTAAATGATTTTTTTCCTAGAAAAATCAACATTTTGTTTAGATTGTAGCTTCGCAGAGGTATATTAAAAGCCTGCTAGGTATAGGCAGTGCCTGTTTCTTTTATACAACACTTAAGCCTCTGGATGCTGTCAGTAAACACTTACTCCACTAAACAAGCAAATGGAGGCTGCCTGGCACCGTCATCACTAGTTTCTCCTCCTTGTCACCTAGTCAAACATTCTGACACGTTCATTTCCACAAATCAAATCAAACGTTCCTTAGACGCTTCTGATAGTTAAGACGTGTTCAACCAAAAAAACTGATTATGGGATATGTGTCCTAGAAATCTATTGGTACTAAGAAAATTGGAATATCTTTAGTCCTATAAGAAATATAGTACTGTATAGTGGGAAAGTACCTTTCTGGCAATAATCCCTAGAAGTGAGTAATGAAATATTTTATGTCTACTTCCTAACAGATTCTCTTAGTTTCTCTAAATATGTCTTTAAAAACATAATATATTAGAATTCTAATTCATACACAGACCCTTGTATGAAGAAAAATACAAATACCACATTGTGAACAGACTCATTTGGTTAAAAAATAAATAGCCTCTGAAAAAAGTGCAGATTGAAAGAACTTAGTTACATGAATATTACTATCAGGATACTTTACCACACACTTTTAAAATACATTCTCAGAAAAAAAATTCAGATCAATTCTGTTTTTCTTAACAAGTAATTCTGGTCTGAAAAGGACTTGTCCTATGGGAAATCTTGGGTCATTTTTGTTATATAGCACACTAAATATATATAAAACATAATAGATGAAGATTACATATACCTACTTTTCTAAAAGATGACACAACATTATGACTAAGAAGTTTTTATTAGTTCAAAGGAAGGCATTGTAATAACACCAAATTCTTTTCTAACCAGCAAAGGAAAAGAATCAACATAAGGGGAAGATGATGATGGTGCATGTGTGTGTGTGCACGGACGTACATATGCGTGTGTATGCACACACACATTTCCCTGTAACGTACCTGACTTGCCTCTTGCCTGGAAATCAGAAACCTACCAGCTACCAACTGGTTCCATCTTTTTTTTTTTTTTTTAAGTTAAGAATTTTAAAACTCCACCCTAAACTTAAAATGGGAACACAGTGATTCAAAGTGTACAGTTTTAATTCTTCAGGGGCAAAGAAGAAAAAATGAAACAAAAAAGAAAAGCTTTTCACAGACAGGGCCAAACCTTATTAGGTAGTATTTTCTAAGAGTGCTATTTCTGACTTTGTACTAGGCTCTGTATGTGTGCCCTTGGCCTTCTCCCCATTAATAAAGCTTTCCGTACATGTGGTTGAATCTTTGCTATCTGAGACAATAACATGTGAGGGAAAAAGTTAATTGTTTACTTGTTAGAATCCTATAAAGGGCTAATTTGAAAGAAGACAGATTTGTAGGAGAACAGCAATAAGCCTATCACCTTTTTGTTTCTTTGATATCATAGTTATCAGATGATATAATTCAGATATAATTCATTCTCATCAATATCCATGCTTTTGATTATATTTTCTCTTTCCAATGGTCTGGTGAGCATTTCCAGTAATGTCCAGTTAATATTCTTAATTTCCCACGTCTAAAATCAAATTTATCATTTCCCACCCAATCCAACCTCTCTTTACAAATCCCTAATCTTGCTACACACATTCTTAGAGATACCAAGATGAGACACAGATAAGCAAAAGCTTAGTGATATCTGTGTTTCCACCTTCTTCTTTGCTCTTTGATGTTCAGTCTGCCAGTTCTGCCTTCTAAATTTATCTCTCATGTGCAATTCCCATTGCCTTTAATCCAACTCTCCTCTAGTGTTTTCGAGTAGACTATTGCTCTCCACCCCAACCTGTGGAGAGCAATTATATCCTCTCTTATATCCCTTTGTATGTTCCCTTTATTAAATCATAACTGTGTACATTAATGTATTTATGGGGTACAATGTGCTGATTTGATGTACAATTATCAAATCAGCTTACATCAAATGATTTGAAATGCTTACCTCAAACTGATTAACATAACCCTTTCCTCTCTTAAATGCTATGGTAAGACATTTATACTGTAGTCTTAATAATTTTGAAATGTACCATTGCACTATGTACATTAGTTGAGATCCCTCCAAATACTCTCCCTCCTCCCAAAGTCCCTCTTCCTCTCCCCTTTCTGGACTATAGTTTTGTTTTACCATTTGTATGAATGTGTAAGTGGTTATATATTCATAGTAGTTTTGAGTACATTGGACATTTTTTTTCCATTCTTGAGATACTTCATCAAGAAGAATATGTTCCATCTCCATCCAGGTAAACATAAAAGAAGTGAAGTCTCCATCTTTTTATGGCTGTATAGTATTTCATGATATACATATACCATAATTTGTTAACCCATTTATGGGTCAATGGACACTTGGGCTGCCTCCATGCGTAGACAATTATGAATTGGGCTACAATAAACATTCTGGTGCAAATTTCTTTGTTGTAAAATCTGCAGGATCAAATGGTAATTCTACTTTAAGTTCCTTGAGTGTTTTCCAAACTTCTTTCCAAAAGGAACATATTACCTTGCATTCCCACCAGCAGTGTATAAGTGTTCCCTTCTCTCTGTAGACACGCCAACATCTGTAATTTGGGGATTTTGTGATGTTGGCTAATCTTACTGGAGTTAGATGATATCTCAAAGTGGTTTTGATTTGCATTTCTCTGATGACTACAAATGATGAGTATTTTTCATGTGTTTGTAGGCCATGAGCCTATCTTCTTCAGAAAAGTTTCTTGCCCACATAGAAATGGGGTTATTTGTTCTTTTTTTATTGATTAGCTTGAGTTCTACATGGATTCTAGTTATCAGACCTTTGTTGGAAGCATAATCTTCAAAAATCTCCCATTCTGAGGATTCCTATTTGCTTTACTTACTGTGCTCTTGGCTGTGGAGAAGCTTTTTAGTTTCATCAGATCCCAGTAATATATTTTTGGTGTTGCTGCAATTGCTGGGGGTGGGGTCTTCCTTATAAAATATTTTCCCAGGCCAATGTCTTCAAGTATTATCCCTGCACTCTCTTCTAGTATTTTTATAGTTTCATATCTTGAGTTTAAATCTTTTATCCAGAGTGAATCAATTTTTGTTAATGGTGAGAGATGAGGGTTTCTTTTCATTCTTCTATAGGTCATCAGCCAGTTCATCCAGCATCATTTGTTGAATAGGGAATTTTTTCCCAATGAATGTTTTTGATAGGTTTATCAAAGATCAAATGACGATAAGTGGCTGGGGTCATCTCTTGGTTCTCTATTCTGTTCCTCTCTATTTTTGTGCCGGTACCAAGCTGTTTTGATCACTATAGATTTATAGTATAGCCTGAAGTCTGGAAATGTAATACCTGCTGATTTGTTTTTTATTTCTTATATTGGCTATTTGAAGTTTTTTCTGATTCCATATAAATTGAAGTACTATTTTTTCAGGATTTTAAAATTATGACAATGGTGCTTTCATAGGGATTGCATTAAATCTGTAAATTTGAGTAATATGGACATTTTAACAGTGTTGATTCTTCCCAGCCATGAGCATGGTATGTTTTTCCATGTGTTAACATCTTCAGTTATTTCTTTTCTCAGAGTTTCATAATTCTCTCTATAGAGACTTTTCTCATTCTTTGTTTGGTAAATTCCCAGATATTCCATCTTCTTTGGCACTACTGCAAAAGGAATAGAGTCCTTGGCTATATTTTCAGCTGGACTATTGTTGGCATATATAAAAGCTACTGCTTTATAATTTTTGATTTTGTATCTTGAGATGCTGCTGTATTCCTTGATCACTTCTAAGAGTTTTGTAGTTGAGCCCCTGAGGTTTTCCAGGTATGGGATCATATCATCCACAAAGAGTAAGAGTTTGGTTTCCTCTGACCCCACCAAGAAAACAGAAAGAGAGGAAGTCAACAACTTAATGGATCATCTCAAACAACTGGAAAAAGAAGAACATTCCAACTCCAACCCCAGAAGAAGAAAAGAAATAACCAAAATTTGGGCAGAATTAAATTAAACTGAAAACAAAAGAGTCATTCAGAAGATCAATGAAACAAAAAGTTGGTTTTTTGAAAAGAACGGTGAAATTGATAAACCTTTGGGTAACCTAACCAGAAACAGAAAAGTAAAATCTCTAATATTGTCAATGAGAAATGACAAAGGAGAAATAATAACAGATACTTCAGAAGTCAAAAAAATCTTCAATGACTATTAAAAACACTATTCTCAGAAATATGACAATCTGGTGGAAATGGACCAAGACATGGAAGCATGCCACTTTCCTAGACTCAGCCAGAAAGAATTAGAAATTCCAAATAGACCTATATCTTTATCCCTTCCTTGTTTGCTCTTAATTCATCCTCCACACTGTTGCTATTACCTTCAACCATTCTTTCCTCATTAGTATTCAGTATAAGGCATAAGCTTCTGAAATTTAAGGTCTTCCACATCAATTACTGAACGTGTACTATTGTACCAGTCTTTGTGGCTTTTCTTTCATTAATCCCTTCTGTTCATTTAATCCTCATAATTACCTCCTGGGAAAGGGACTGTTTTTCTATGTTACAGAGAGAGACATTGCTCTGTTGTGTATTACAGAGACAGAGTCTCAGAGAGGTACAGAAACTTGCCTACAGTCACAGTGCCATAAGTAGAATAACATAAGCAAAATGTGCCAGGAGCCAGAAGGAAGAAACAAGAAACTGTTTTCCAATTACAAGAACTGCACAGACAAGGCCCAAAGGGGAGCAGCATGGGAGCTGCAGGATGATGGCCGCAGAGACGTGAGCTCAAGAAAAGAGTGGCTACAGGAGAGACCAGGGAAAAGGTAAGAAAACCTAAACGATAGGGTACCTATGAGGCATGTTAAGGAGTTTGGGCTTTCTCTAGGGCTTAACTGGCAGCCAGTGATGATTTCTGTACATTTTGGTTCATAGCCATTTATTCGTAGTAGACAAAGGCTCAAAACAGAGAATGAGTAAACAAACTACATTCCAACTATATTATGGAATACTGTTTAGTAATAAAAAGGAGCAAACTCCATGATATGTGCAACCACATGGATGAAGCCTGAAAACATTATGCTGAGTGGAAAAAAAACAGGCTTACAGAAAAGAATATATATTATCTGATTCCTTTCAAATGGAGTTCTGCTCTTAAAACAAGCAAAATCTATCAAGGAAAAAAATCAGAATAATGGTTATCTCTGAGGTGAGCAGGAATTTACTAGAAAGCAGGGTTGCCAAATGAAATACAAGGTCTCAGTAAATTTGAAATTTTCAGATATACAAAGAATTCATTAGTATAGCTATTCTCCATGCATATTTATGACATTATTATAACAAAAATGTATTTTTTTTTGGCTGAAATTCAAATTGACCTGGAATATTATGTTTATTTGTAAAATCCAGCAACTTTACAGTGAAGAGACATGGGCGAACCTGTGGGGCTGTTAGTAATGTTCCATATCTTGATAAAGGCTTGGGAATGCCTTGGCCAAAATCATGTAAATTTGTGCATATAGAGTACGCATATAAGAAAGGAAAGTATTGAGCTTTTGTTAGTGGTAGCCAATATTAGAAGGGAAATAAATATACTAATGTCTGCAACTTACTTCAAAGTGCATCAAAAATAAAATGGACTAATAACTGAATGAAGGGATAAATAGATATATAATAAGGCAAATATAATGAAATGTTAATTATCAACTATATCTAGGTGGTGGATGTATGGGTATTCATTGTAAAATTCTTCCAACCTTTCTGTGTTTACAGAGAGAGAGGTTACTCCGTTCTATGTTACAGAGACAGAGGCTCAGGGAGGTGAGGAAACTTGTCTACAGTCACAGTGCCACAAGTAGAAGAGCATAAGTAAAATGTGCTCTTTTCTGTGTGATTGAGAAATTTCAAAAGTGTTAGAGTGGTAAAAATCCCTGCCCTGCCCTCATGGAGTTTACTTTATAGTGGAAAAAGACAGACAATAAATAAAACTAGTTAAGTATCATGAATTATAGAGTGAGATAAAAGGAAAAGAGGGATGAGAGAAACAGAAGGCAAGTGCTTTTCTGAGCGCTGGGTAGGCCTCCTAATTTTAAATAGGATGGCCAGGGATGTAGGGAAACAAGTAAAGTCCAAGGTAAGAGCCATTCAGGAAGGGGAAATAGCACATTGAAAGTGAGCCGTCCAGGATTTGAGCAGAAAAGAGTTTGCTCTGACTTATTCTGAAGGAATCCCTCTCTGGTCTTCAAGACAGGATCAGATTAAAGCCCTTTAATGTTGTGTCCGTTCTTAAGTTTACATCTGTCTTCCCTCGGAGAGGTAGTAATAAAAATTTGTTATATAAACAATTGTAAACATGAAATGAAAATCACTTAGTAAAATATGGACGTTTTATTCTTTCAAGTAGTACTTTCTTTTTTAACTGACGCATTTTTTTTTATTGTTGGGGATTCATGGAGGGTACAAGAAACCAGGTTACACTTACTGCATTTTTTAGGTAAAGTCCCTCTTATACTCGTTTGTGTCTTGCCCCCAAAAGGTGTGCAGCACACAGAGACGCCCACCTCTCCCCCTTCCTCTCTCGGCTCTTCCTTCTCCCACCCCCTCCCTCCTTCCCACTCTCTGCTCTTCCCTTCCCTCACCCTCCTCCCCCTCTCTTCTCTCCCCATCCCCCCCCCCCCACCGTGTACTAGGTCATTAATCCTTGACTGCCGCATTTTAAATACACGTTTTTGTCCTCTATTTGGAAAATAAACCACACATATCCCCTGATTTCTGCAGCCACAACAGATAGTAATCACAGACTTCGTAATTAAAGTGACTAGTGGCTTTTTCTAATTTTACTAACAGAGTGATGGCTATGAGCCGGCTTCTCCACCTTCCAACACGCTCATTTTCTTCCTATCACATATTTATAAGAATAAAAGGCAGTAATTTCCCATCAGGTGGCCCTTGGGAGCTCCTGCCCTTTGTAGCACCCCCGCCCAACCCCCCACCGCCTCATGCCGTCTGCCTGTGGCCGGTGACCCAGGCTGCACGCTGACCGGCTCCCACGGCCGAGTCTCCAGAGATGCTGACTAGCCCCAACTCTCTTATCGAGCCCAGCACTTGCCTTTGAATTTGCCAGATCTCTCGGTGCCCTTGGTAGCCCGCTCTGTGAGACGCTACATCTGTGCCTTCCCTGTCCCACCTTCCAAAGCAGCCCTGCTCCTCTAAGTCTGGCAGCCCCTCCCTGGGCCGTCTGTACACCCACGTTTGGGGCAGTGCCGCCGGCTAACCTCTCCACTCACTCTGCCCGCGGATCCAGAAACCTGCACAGGAAGTCCCGGACTTCCTGCCCCTCAGGTGACTCCTCTGGCCTTCCAGAGGTCCCTCCTGGCATGAGGACCTTTCAACAGTCCTGGCGTGCCCTGACAGCGCTGAGTCTCAAAATCTCTTTTGAACTTCAGGGGGTAAGTTCTGCAGGCTGTTCAGAGCCCAGTGGCCCGTGGGAGGCTCCCAAAGCAGGCTGTGGATTCGCACATTAAGCTGCACAGAGACTCTCTCAGCACCAAGAGGCAAAACAATTCTTCAGCAAGAGCAAGTGACCTCCAGCCATTTATTTGCTCACCGCTGCAGTCCAGAAAATAACCTGGACAACAAGGAACATCCAAAGACATATTTTATGAACAAATACAGTGAAAGTTCCAAGTGTTCTTGTAGAGACTTTAGAAGGTTTACCAAGTGAAAAAATTAAGCCTTTTATTTAAAACTAAGTCATCCTCACTAATATATTTACGTAAAGAAAATAATGCTTTTAAACATAATAGTCCAAACAAATATTTTTAGTAGTTTGATTGTAGAAAAATAATATTAACACTTTATAGCTAGATCTAGCAAGTCTTTCTCCTCTGGATTCAACTAACAGCATTCTTAAAAGTTTCTGTCCCCTTTTCATTCTCTAGAAGCAAACATGAATGAAAAACAAAAATTCCAGAAGGTGCCCATGGAAGAGACAAAAGAGAGAGAGAGAGAAATGGAATCTAGATAATTCGTAGAAAACTAATGTTCCACTTGCTTCAACCTCACTAAAATAAATAAAGGTTGGTTGTAGTTGTTAGAATATAAAAGTGTTTTTCAGTGTTTCAGATCCCAACAGCAGCCTTTCAGATGGATTATAGATTGGCAGGAAAATATCACACACTCACATGCACATACACACCCACAAATATGTACAGTAAAATTGACTAAGTTTCTGATTTAATTAACCAATGATTCAGAACGTGGGGTGACCCACAGCAGATCCTTCCCCAGTCTGGTTCCCCAAGTAATGCTTGATACATGAGCATGTATCCAGTAACACTGAATTTCCTGACATCAGAGTCATGACCTTTTTGAGCACACAGTTAGCCTGTGCTTTTAGCCTTTCAAATACTCCAGTGGTTTCAATTCGTGATATCCATAAAGCTCACTCACTCAGTAGCTTCAGATGTCTGACAGCAATACTGCCTCATCACATCCAGATCACCTTGTATGAAAAGTAGCCCCTGTCTTCTGAATCCTATTTAGTTTCTCTTCAAAGTACTTAACCACCATATCATTAGCCCATTGCTTATTGTCTGCTTTCCTCCATTAGAAATTAAGCCTTATGAAAGCCAGAGTCACACCCATTTTGTTCATTGCTGTATTTTTAGAACAGAGAACACTACCTGGTAGAAAGTGCCCCTCAGCCAATATTTGCTAAATAAATGAATACATGGGAAAATGATAATTTGTAAAGACAGTATTCTTTTCTATTTTAGATATGTTGAAATCGAGAAGCTTGGAAACATAGGTTAAACATGGAGAAAGAGATTGAGGGGTACCTATTTAGTAGGATAAGTGAAGCTAAATGAAATTGGTCAGAGTAGATGATTTAGTAAAGAAAAAGTGCTAAGAGAGAAGAAAATGGGGCTTGTGGAACTCCTGTTTTTGAAAGCAAGGTAGAGAAGAGAATTCAATTAAAGCGAAGGGGCAGAGGAATGACCCTACAGCATCTAGTTCCAAGAGGCAAAAGATGTTCAGTCAAGCCCAAAATTTCAAGGAGCTCTGGTCAGATGAGGAGCCAATGGACTGGAGAGAAGGCACTGATGACCTTTAAAAAAACAGTTGCCAATGTACTCAGTACTATTCTGAAACCAATTTATAACCACTCACACTTTCATATGAAAGATGAATCACAACTATAGCCTAGGGTGGAGGGAAGGGGAGGAGGAAGGAAAGGGAGACGGGTGGCTTGATACAGGGAGGGTTAATGGTGGGACCACACCTATGGAGTATATTCCAAGGGTACAAGTCAAATCTATCATGTATAGAACACAAATGTCTTAACACTGTGATTAAGTAAATGATATGAAAGCTATGTTAATTAGTAGGATGTAAGCACTCCAATTTGTACAAATAATCAACACATTGAATCTCACAAAGGCATAAATGTATTCATGATCTATGTATATATGACTTAATAAAAGGGGGGGGGACAGTTGCCATAGAATGTTGGAGCAAAAACCAGGCTGTGGGACCCTGAAATATGAAAGTCAGAGATAAAAAAGTGAAAGTAGGGAATCCCTGAGATGGGTGAATGGATGAAATTTCCTCCCTAGAACCAAGATGACACATAAACTGGACTGAGGTCATAGGATAAAAACAGTAAACAAAATACTTTTTAACAGCAATAGTACAAAAATATTTCTCTAATCAAAATCAACTTTCTGAGCAGTTTTTCCTCAAGAAGCACATATAGTTTGTTCCTGTAACTCATTTTTAATGAGCTCTCATGTCTTTCAATGTACCCTGTATTTTTTGCTGCTGTTATTTAAAATGCATTCTTGGTTGATAGAGCCTTTAGAAAGTTACCTGGAGGCCTCTGTCTCCGTGGGGTCTGAACCTTGTCCTTTAGAATTGAGGGCCTCTCTGCTGTGCTCCATTGACTTGGCTTCCCAGTTATGCCACAGGCAACTCAGATGTATAAACAAACATATCCTGAGGTGAACTCATGAAAGTCCTCACAGGAGGGTAACTCCATAATAAATACACCACCATAGAAACTCTGTAAATTGAACACCCAAGGGACTGTAACAAACTGGTCAAAATACCAGAGGTAGTCAACATAAGGAAGAGGCCCACTGTATTGATATGTGCATATAGTGCATGTCCAGTCTACGAAAATTAGGTCAACTTAAGAAGGTGGTCAATGAAGGGAGGTGGTCAGCTATGGAAATTCCATATGCTAGAAGATGAGACTCCACTTTGCTTTCCACCAAAAAAAAAAAACACACACACAAAGTAGTTACATTAAATATATTTCTAGGGGTGTCTACATATAAAATTGTGATTAAAGTTCTTACTTTTCTGAACACATTGAAACTTTGTCTAACCTGGGGTTCTAAGAAATCACTTGGAAATTTGGCTAAAATAAAGATTGCTGGGCCACACTGTCAGAGTTCTGAGGTTAGAACAGATAATTTGCATTTCTGTCAAATTCTCAAATGCTATGGGTCGTGCTGAATAGAACCACACTCGTAAGAACCAGTGGTCTGTGCAAAGTATACCATATATTTCTGTAACTTTTCCCCCTAACTTTCTGTTGTTCTTCAAAGAAAATGAGCTAAATTCTCATTCCAGCACTATTGCCATAGCTTCTGTCAGTTTCTTTTGTGAATTATTTTTTACTTGAAACTTTAAGAACAGTAAAGAGTGATGCAAAGAGTTCCCAAACCTGTACTTCCAAGTTCTACTCATTTTTAAGTAGAAGGAAGGTCAACAGATACAAGTGCCTTAGATCAAATCATATAAATATAACTACCCAACACTAAAAAGTCATTCTCTTTCAATTGCAAACATTGATAATGTTTTGCATTATCAATCATTGATACTCTTTATCAGTTTATCATTTTTTGCATTATCAAACATTGATACTTTTCCCTGAAACAGTTTCTCAATACTTACCTAGAAAAAAAGATAGTAGTTATAAAATGACAAATAAAATAACACTCACTTGCCACACAGATCTTTATTTTTCCATGTTTTAATTTTGTTTTTAAGCCAAAGACAAAACAGCACACCTAGGATCTAAATAAACTAAAGACAGATTGTAGTGCTGAAAATGGAAACTTTATAATTGAATTATTTTTCTTCCCTCGAGTAACACGTGAACAAAGAGAATGGACACGGCTGTCGTGAGCACAGCCTCCACGTCTGTGTGCAGAGCTGACATGGCAGGTTGAGTGAGGCTCTCAACTGGCATCTCACTGGTCCTACGCCCGAGCAATCCCAAAGATGTTAAGGTCAGAATAATTAAAACATTTGTGAGAACACATGAACACATGGAGAGGTACCAGATGTAGATTTCTGCTTATCTTCCAGTTCTAAAAAGTAAAGATTAAAAATAAATTTAAAGCAGTGCTTCACAAATATTTTTGATTGAAATAAATATTCACTTTCTCAGAAGTTTCAGAACACTGGTTTCTAAAGAACATTCTATTCTATTCATGATTGATTTGTTCTTTTCCCACACACACATATAAACAAACTTAATGACCTAAGAAAGCCATACTCAACAATAAACAAAATTCAAAGGATAAAAGATTATATGTGTTTTTATCCAAACATATTGTCATAGAGTCTCACCATAAAATGGGATAAAGGTGAATAAATGGAACAGAACCTGCATGAACTCGACTCCTACAGAGGTATTCAAATGATCAATCAGAAAATCTTTACTGAATTTCCCAATGTGTATCTTAGTTTTGCCTTCCCTGGAGTAATTGTCAAAGGAAATTAATCTTCCTAAAATTCTTTGTTCACTGTCTGCAATGGTCATTAAGATCTTCACTGGCTGAGTCTCAGGCAAGTTGCTCTATCCATGACTTAAGTTTTTATACTTCAAGTATCTCTGATCTTACTTCTCAGCACACAAAATAGGCAGTTAAAACCCTGTTCGCCAATTTATTGTACAAATATATGTCCTTACCACTTAAATTTGAAATAATAGCAACAACAAAAGCTTGCCATTTGTACATCTGCTTTATAATCAACTTCTGACATCAACACAACTCTGAGCAAGAGAATCTGAAACAGAGTCACACAAGAAGTAGTGTAATTGGTTGATAATGAGACTGAGTTTTACTGTGAAAGCATTTGACCAACATCATCACGGTATGCAATGAGCGATTCCATCACTCTTCTGTTCACTCTTCTACAGACAAACATGAAGATCCCATTTAAAGGTTCACACACATAGCACAGTTATTAATCCACTTGAGAGAGTAACAGCCTTTCAACCCAGGTGACAGATCAACGGGGAGCCAATGTCCTATGTCATATCACCTCACATCTGCATGAACTTGACTTCTTTCCTACAGAGGTATTCAATTGATCAATCAGCAAATCTTCATGTCTACCTCCAGTGGTGGCTGTGAAGCACTGACAGAATATGTGTTACTACCCTAACTGTAGAATGATGAACTGTATTGTGGATGAAGGTGAAAAACAGTGCAGAATATTTACAAACCTGAAGTATTTCTCACAAAGACGTCTCGTTGATCAATCAGGAAGCATTTGCTGAACTTCCCAGTGGGTATCTCAGTTTTGCCTGTCCTCTATCCACTTCCCATTCTGCTGGTACAAAGCCTATTTTTCCCTATGGCAAATCACCTCCCTTCAAATCTCAGTGCATATGCTGGTAGAGAGAGACAGCAACTGGTTAAAGATATGACCATGTCACTCAGGCCCAGCCCAGGGGCCCAACCACCTCCACTGACAATGGTGACTAGTCTGGGATAAGCACAGAGTGCAAGATAGTTCTGGAAAGACAGTAAGCATCAGTCCCTCTGGATCGACTCTTCCTCCACTCCCCAAAGTCACAATTTAGGAGGCTCCTACCCCAAAACAAAGCCAGGACAAAGGAAAGCACAAACAATAAAAACACAGATTCCACAAACGATAAATTTGTGAATGTTATCTATCTATGATTAAATATTCAGACAGACACATCCTTAGACTTTGTTCATTACTTGAGGTAGTATATGAGTCAGGTTTCTTCAATTTGCAACCAAGAGTCCTGATAAATATAAGTAACCTAAAATCTGTATTAGGCACATTAGGCAAAGTGCCAAGGAAACAAAGATATTCAGCAAACAATTCCTGCCTCTAAGAATCTTCTTAGCATCTAGTTGGAAAAAGAATAAACACACAAATAACTGAAAACATATGGTTTGACTCAATGAGTGCAGAGAAGGGAGACACCACAATAGGCTGCATATTAAGCCAAATTTCACAACATAGGGAAAAGGAGAGCTGGGTTTTGGAGGCTGACAAGGATGTGGTTATCTGGAGAGGAGGCAAAAGGACATTGCAGGAAGGGTGAACTATGAGAACATAAATTCAAGAATATGTACATTGTATTAGGGAAACAGTGAAGTATAATCAATAAATAGAACATAAAATGTTAAGTCTTGGGATATCAACAATAGATACATGAGTCCAGAAGTAAAAAACGATTCACCAGTATTTTTCTAATGACAGACCTATGTATAATATTTTAAATCTACTCTGTATGACATAACATTGATTACCAAACTAGATTATAATGGTTAAGTGTTGAAATTGTGTTTGGAGAACCAATGACACAAATTAAAAGATAAACACAGTCATTCCTCTTTCTACTTAGCAGACAACCCTCTCACCCAACTATCTCTTATTGCCTACTTCTATAATATATCTCAGCCAAAACTAAAGAACTACTGAAAATCAATGATGCTACATATATTTGACTCAGTTCCTGTTAAAGAAACCAGGACAACTAATAGCCAAGAACCCCAGGGAGGAGGTTAGAGAAAGAAGCAAACATAAACCAAGGAAGCAATTGGGGCATCCCATTCACTTTGTCCAGTTTCTCCATGAGGTGAAAAGTTTGTAATTGAAACTGTTAAAGGCATTTTCTATTTCCTCTGTGGTTTTGACCATCTCCCTTGTGTCATTAGGAAATTGCACGGGCAGAGTTTGGGTTAGCTCTGGTTGCAAGCGGGAATGCAAAGTGTCTGTGTTCCTCTTTCTCCTTCCTGAGGGGAATATTGGTTTATTCATTAGGAAAAAAATTAATATTATATCTTTTTAGGAGCTTTTTTTTAACTAAAGGCCCATTATTAGTTTAATAGTGAATGTAAAAGTTTACTGAGGAATCTTTTATAAGTTAACAATTTCTATTTCTCGTATAATATTTCCTAGGATTTGTTTTCCAGAAATTTAAAAAAGATGACATAATTCCTTGGTAACCTAGAGTCATGTCTTTAGGATAAAGTTTGCATAACAAAAGAAATTCCCTACTACTTTACCATTTGATACTCACTTAAATTTCTATTTGTGGCATAATTGCACTTGTTTCTACCAGTATGACATATGTCCATTTTAAATAAGTATGTTACAAAGGAATAAAGACACTCCCTCTTGTAATGGATCTCTCTCCACAAACTTTGATTAACAAAACTCCATGGCAGTTTGCTGCTTTACTCATTATTTACAGATAGAATTTAAAACACTCAATGAGATACCCTTTTAGTTAATCCAAGGTCAGAGAAAAGGAAAATGAGTTGGGGTATAAATGTGCTTTTATTTTGTAAAGATACCATTTTAAAAACTTTAAAAGGTGAAATGCTATACTTAAATTTAATGTTTAACCTTTTACTATTTACAGTGAAATGGATTATTTTCTAAAGTAAACAAACATGTGATTGTATCATCTCAATATTTCCACTTTATTTTTTTTTTTTTTTTGAGACAGAGTCTCACTTTGTTGCCCTCAGTAGAGTGCAGTGGCGTCACAGTTCACAGCAATCTCCAACTCTTGGGCTAAAGCAACTCTCTTGCCTCAGCCTCCCGAGTAGCTGGGACTACAGGTGCCCGCCACAACGCCCAGTTTTTTTTTGTGGTTGTTGCAGTTGTCATTGCTGTTTTAGCTGGCCAGGGCCGAGTTCGAACACACCACCCTCGATATATGGGGCCAGCACCCCACTGAGCCACAGGAGCTGCCCCAGTTGTTCACTTTAAATATCAAGTTTGCTAAGTTTTATGTTTGTTGAAGGTTAGAATTGAGATATATTTAGGAAATCATTCAGCATATGTCTCAGTGACAATCACTGCCATATTTTAAGCTTTGAGAAATAAAAAATTATCTCAATATTTATTGATAATGCAGAGTAAAAGTATGGATAAGATTTCAGCATTACATGAAAGACACAGAGTAAGAAAAAAAAGATTGTTTGCTGTTTTCCCAGTATAAGGTATTGTGGTGGTGGGTGAAGTAATGTCCCCTCAAAAATGTCCATGTCCTAATTCCCAGAACCTGTGAATGTATATGTCATTATACATAGCACAGAGACTTTGCAGGTTTAGTTACATCAAGGACCTTGAAATAGGAGATTATCATGGGTTATTCTGGAGGGCCCTATGTAATCAGAAGGATTGTCAAAAGTGGAACACAGAGATAGAGAAGAAGGTCCAAGTGACATGACCTTAGAAAGATTAGATCTGCCTAAAGTGGCTTTGAAGATGGAGGAAGAGGACGACACACCAAGGAATGAAGGTGTCCTCTAGAAGTTATAAAACGCAAGGAAATGGATTCTCCCCCAGTGCCTCCAGACAGAAATATAGGCTGTGACACTTTGATTTTAGCCCAGTGAGATTCATATTGGATTTCTGAATGTACTGGACTGGAGTTCTGATCTAATGAACTTTTATCATTAAGCCATTGAGTTTATTGCAATTATAACATCATTGATAGAAAAGTAGTACTGGTAACATGTTTCAAATTAACAGGACTTTAGATTCTTGACTATGGCAGCCCTTCACCCCTTTATGGAGTCAAGACGCTTTCAACCTAGAAAAGACTGTAGCCTAATCCCTTCACTGTCCAGATGAAGAAACTTATCCAGATATAATGAAAAGGTAGATGACTTACCTTAGGCTTCAGAGTTCAAGGCAGAAACGGACTAGAATCCAAGTTCACTAAATTCTAGCTGAGTGTTAGTCATGGTATGTCTTCTAGCCTCTTTCACTAATGAGAGTGTTTGACTGTAGTTTAACAGCCATTACAGAAGAAGAAACAGTTGTTGGAAAGTGCACATTTTCACATAATATGAAGAAGAATTATATTTCTATATTGTTTCAATCTGTGTCTAATTGAGATTTAAACATATTGACTTGAATTATCTAGGTATCCTTTGAAACTCAAAGTATCAAAGATGAAACTTGGGGTCTTGCCTCCCAAATAAGCTCTCCATCTGGACTCTTCTTTCTCCTTTACACCCCTCAGAGTTTCCCATACTCAGTCAATAAGTTCCATTGTCCTTCCAGTGATTCCCTTCCTTGTATTTCCATAGCTACACCCTATATCTGCAAGAGATAACCACTCCAACTCTTCTTCAGCTTCTCCTCTCTCCAGACTTCAACAAATCAAGCACACTATGGCCAAATGACTCTTTCTAAAACCGACCTTTTCTTATATCATTGACTTGCCTCCATACTTTCAGCAGGACTTCATTTCCAAACAGAGTCATGTTCAAACACCTTAGTCTATGCTTCAATCTTTAATAATGTCTCCTCCTCCCTCCCCCATCTACAAACCAACTTGATTCACTTCCCTATGAACATGATTCACTCTCCAACCACTCTCTTCTGAAGTCTCCTCTCTGGTTCCTTCTCCATGTAAGTGAATTCTACCTACTTCAGGCTCTTTATGAGCCCTAGCATCTTTCTGGGCACTTCCCAGACCAGGCAACTTACAGTGCTCTCACCTTCCAGTTTGAAGCCAAAAGCAACTGGTCTCTATAACTCGTTTAACATTTACCTTTCACTCACTAATGCCTTATTGAGTTCCCCTGCTTATTATATCAACTTAGCACTCACAATTTCCTGCTTAGAGCAGGCCATCAAATACTTAAGAAATGACTTAAAATAATGTTTAAAATCCAACATGAATGTTTAGGATGACAAATACTCTCCTCCAGCAGTGGTAAGTCCCACCAATGAGCACTGCTCTGAGGTTAACTACTCCATTTTGGAAGGGTAGCCAAACCTTCATATTTGCCAACGACAGTCCTGATTACCTGTTGTTTGCCCAGCCATTAATAATATCCACTTTTACTCTCAAAAGCATCTCGGCTCAGATGATACATTGTATGTTCACTCTACCCTGAGGGCATTTTGGGCTGTGGTAAGAGCAGAAACCAGAAAGAAAATCCTGCTGCGGCTCTAGCCAACCAGCGGGCTAATTGGCATTCTCTTCCCCCGCAGAGTGGTCCCGCTGTCTAACACCACCCCTGCACCATCAATGTCCTTTGAACTTCACATGGAAAGTGCAAAGTTTTAGTGATGCACCGCTTCAGGTAAATAAACTAAAGTTGAATACAATTTAAGATTCTTTAGAAGAAAAAAATCATAAATACCACATACAACTATGACTCTCACTGGCAGTTTAAGAACAAAAGGGAAAGTTCTCTGAAAGGATCAGAGGACTTCTAGTAGTAAAAGTGATCAAGATACAGTGTATGACTTCATTGATACCATAATTATTTTTGCTATTTTCTGAATAAAATAACAAGGAATATACATACCATTTCAATTTCTCTAAACAATAAATCCTTGTTACTTTCATGACTGTTTAGAATCAGAAATGCGATGCCTTCTGATCCTCTTAATGCCTGATATACATTAAATGAACTAACCGCGGCATAAATGTTTTAAAATCTAAATTCATTTTCACAGTTGGCTGGTTGAAATGATCACTTTCATAAATGAATGTCAGTGGTATCTTAACAGTAATAACTTTTTACTGTAAAGTAAGATTTTACTCTATAAGTAATGAGTAAAATTATTAAATGTAATCTTATGTTTCTTTCCTGGCAGCTTGTCATAAAAAAGGAATTAAAGTTACAAATTTTCATTTATTTTCATAAAGTAGATGAGCGTTTTCACTCATTTATAGGGAGACCCACTCAGTCTAATCTCTTTTGAGGGTAGTTTTAATTACATTACCTCATTCAATACAGGGTTAAGAGTTCATGTTCCAAACCCTTCCCTCCCTAAACTATTCAATTTTAAAGGAATCTGGGGAAATGTTAAGTTCAACTAACGAAACCATAAGAAATGAAAACTTCAACTGCATATCTTGGGCACAGGATCACTCAAGTGTTTGGAAAGGATTTTATGAGACTAAGTTACCGCTAAGTCATTGTTCAAATATGGCCCAGGTTAGTAGTACCTAAAAGGGATTACTTTTGTTGCTATTTCAAAGATTTATATCATTAGTAGCTAATATTGAAATATCAATTACATTGAAATTATTGAAATTGCTAAGGAGTAACTGAACTCAAATGGCAGGGCTATAATATTTGAAAAAAGGCAAAAGTATCTGGATTTTGGTAAAGGTTAATATTTGAGACTGAGTAAAATTTTTCAGTGACTCTTCTCCCAATTCTTATCTCACTATTTCATAAGACAAACATGACAAAATCTCAGTCACCTGAATAGAATTGATCACACAGTTTGATATTTAGTTGTTTCTGTATTTTATCTCAAGAATAAAGACCCATTTATCATCCAATGTCCCCTTCCTTTGAGTGCAAATCCTGTTAGTAGCAGAACATTCTGTAAAGCAAAGCAAGGGCAACCAGTCATTTATCAAATGGGTTCTGCCTTCTTAATAAAGTACTTACTATAAAAGTCAGCATCCTTTAAGTTTAGTTCCTGTAGAAATGATTAAGAAATTAGAAATTTGTTAAAAGAAAGGGGAGCTTCTAAGGAAACCAGTTTTTGTATAATTTCTTCTATTTATGTGAGAAAGCAGCATAAAACTCTAAAGATACACAAAAACAACTGCTAATCAATGTGGCAATCAGACTATTATCCCCAAATATTTGGCACATGTTTTGACTATGCTTCTACTCTGGAAACAGAGAATTCAACAACCACATTTAAAAAGAAAAAAATTCTTTAGTTACCAAAAATCTAGTAATATTATTTATATCTCATTTTTATTAATTTTTAACAATTTTAAATATCCTTAAATTTGTTTACCATTATTAATAGATTTATCTATACATTTATGCTAATTCCATTTCCATATATATTTTCACTATACTTACTAAGCCTTACCAGTTTATTTAGATGATTTGAATAAGGTTAGAATTAATGCTTACTTTAAAGCAAAACAATTTTCCTTTTCAAAATCTTTCTTCTCACAATTTTCTAACACTATCAGTTTATCTAGGAATATAATCATACATTCTGAGTTATTGTTCCTTAGTGCTTTAAGGACATCATGCTTTGGGGCCTCTACTTATTACTGTCTATGAGAAATCTGCTTTCTGTCTATTGTCACTTCTTTCTAGGTGATCAATCTTTTAATGTTTCATCTTTAGCTCTTACTTGATCAAACTGTGTCTATGTGTGGATTTGCTTTTGTTTATTCTGTTTGGCGTACAAGGTGCCTTTTTATCTGAAATCATGTGTTTCTTCAATATTTGAACATTTTCTGCCAATAGCTAGCATCTACATCCAGATCTTATTTTTGAACCATGATATTTTTAACCCATGGTATATTTTTATGCCATACTACTGCTGTTTTTATAAATTAAATGTGTTCAGACACATTTAATTGATTAAAATACATTCGTACTTTCCTCTTGATGTTTAAAATGAAATTGTGAATGATAATACTGTATCTTGTTATTCTCCTATTCTTCCACCTTGCTCTTTCTTTGATGATAACAAATGTTGACCTGCATGTGCGTGCACGTGTAGACATGTGTGTTTGTGTTTTAAATCTTGTAAGAAAATTCTTCCCTCTATCTGACTAAAACACCTGCAGTTTCTCTGTTCTGTGCTGAAGAAGAAAAGCCTCATCTCTCTTTCATATGACAATGTTTCAAATATATAAAAGCAGCTCTCGGGAGTAATTATATCATCATCAATGAACTTGTTTGCACTTTCCTTTAGGGTTCAAAATAAAAATGTATGCACTATGTTTAGTGCAGCAAAAAATGACCTGAAGGTGCAGTCAGGAGGTATCAGGTGAGCTAACGTCCTAACTCTATCATCTGACAAATTTGACGCTTGTGAACAAGCTACTTAATGTTGTTTATCTGCGACTAATGACAATGAATACCAAATCACAAAGTTAATGTAAGTATCAGGAACTCAAACAGCACCTCCTAACGGAAGTTTCTTTTCAGATTCCTAAGTAGTTGTTTGCTATGTCTGTCACTCCATAGTGTGGGTAAATGATGTCTTATGATAATGCTTATAACGTTGC
Source organism: Arctocebus calabarensis (assembly GCA_963573935.1). NCBI lineage: Eukaryota > Metazoa > Chordata > Mammalia > Primates > Lorisidae > Arctocebus > Arctocebus calabarensis. The sequence goes on from CAUYON010057736.1 coordinate 64,278, forward strand.
ATTTTAATAGCTTTGAGTTCCTAAATGACAGTAACTATGAATTATTGATCTTTAGAATCAGAGAGCCTAGTACAGTACCTTGCATATAGTAAGCACCAATAAAAGGATTGAGAGGAAAAAAAATCACTATGTAAATGGACAAGCATTACTACTATTTATCAGGTTTTTAAAATCATTTCTTATTATCTATTTAAAACTATTATATCTCTTCTTTTTGGCTTAGTCAATCCTTTAAGGTGATACAGGAGGCTTATGTTATAGTAACCAAATTCCAGTCTGATTGATATAAGTAGCAGTAAATAACCCAAAATAACTCTTCCTGAATCGGTGAACAACACAGACTAATTTTAAGCAGCTCTGAAATAAGTAGGGATGACCTTATCCAGAAGTTAGCAATGTAAACCTATGAAACAATAATGATTTAAGCGGATGTGATAATGTATTGCAATGTATTTGACACTATCAGCATCCAAGTAAGCTCCTCTAGGATCCCTGGGGAAGCAGCAGCTGTGAGAGGCCTGATCCCAGCACCACAGATCCTCAGTAACATGTGTCCTTGTGTGCAGGAGCCTAGTGTCTGCTTCCAATGGGATGAACTGAAAGTCTTTCAGCAAATGAATTCCAAGGAGACTGACAGACAGCAAACGCTATGATGTGCCCTAAAGTAGACAGAACAAAGATTCTCTCAGATCACAAGGAGAGGTCATATGAAGTTGAAGTTGTGTGTCATTTTCTAATACTCTGCCAACCTTCTTCTTCTTCACCAACACCTTCCTTTTCTTTTTTTACTATTACCCATACCATACCCTTGTCACTAAAGATAATTTATTAATTCATATATTCAACCAATGACTTCACCTTTTTGTTATATGTAGGATCCCAAGTAGGCCTCGTTGACTAAGGTGAGTAAAACACAGCCATGCCTTGCAGGACTAAGACAGCCCTAGGTAGACAGAGAAAAGATTCCCAGACCTGGCTGCCATGAAAATCAAGGGGATTCTTTATAAAAATGCAGATTTCTAGGGCCCTGCTCTAGACTCTGATTAGTAAGTTTAGAGTAGAATATCTGTGTTTTTAAAAACTCCATTGGCAAATTTTGTGAGTGCCGAGTGATAAAACAGATGTAAACAGAATCAGGTTCTTTGTTGGCAAAAAGACTGCTGGAGTTTAACAATACCCTTTGGGGTCAGAAACCTGTGCCCTTAAGCAAACTAGTGGCCTTTCGGGTCCTTAATTCAGCCTTTTGGGTCCTTAATTCAGCCTCTTGACTGAATCCTAATTTTACATAACAAATGCAGAGAAAGGTGAAGCTTTTCTTTCTTTTCTTTGGTGTTTAAAAAAGAACAATCTTAACCACCTTGAGATATCACCTAACCCTAGTGAGAATAGCCCGCATCACAAAGTCCCAAAGCTGCAGATGCTGGTGTGTTATAGAGAGAAGGGAACACTTTTACACTGTTGGTGGGATTGCAAATTAATACGGCCTCTTTGGAAAGAAGTATGGAGAATCCTAGAAGAAAAATCATTTTATCATAAGGACATTTGCACCAGAATGTTTATTGTAGCTAAATTCATAGTCCCAAGTGCCCATCAACTCATGAATGGGTTAATAAACTGTGGTCTATGCATACCATGGAATACTATTCAGCCGTAAGAGAAGATGGATCTTCTCTTTACATCTTTTGTATTAACGTGAATTGAATTGAAGAATATTTACCTTGGTCAAGTATCGCAAGAATGGAAAAGCAAGAATCCAATATACTTAATACTGAAGCCAGTAGATGAACAACTACACATCCACACAAGAGAAAAATACAATTAAATTTACGAAGGTGGGATGGGGCTTGGGAAAGGAAGAGAGAAGGGCGGGGGATTGTTGTGCTGAAGCATAACAGGCACAGTATAAGTATATATGGCACACCTCATGAGTGAAAGGCTCAACTACAATTTGACATTACCTAACAGATGCAAACAATGTAACCTAATCATTTGTGTCTTTATATTGATCTGAAATAAAAGCAAAACCGAAAGAATGATCTTGAAATCAGAAGGCCTCAGGTTCCCCATTCCTACATCAATCTGTTTAGACTGAGATAGAAAGGATATTGGAGGTCCTATATCTAGTTCCCCACTATACACACACACACACACACCTGCCATTACATCCTAGATCCTCCAACATGCCTAACAGACTGGGTAGGAGTCCATGTCTTCTTCTTTTTCATGCTCCCTGATTTTGCAGGAATCTTACACTCATGCCCCAAACAAAACTCTCACCTCTCCTCAACAAACCTGCTATTCCCTTAGTCTTCTTTATTTCAGTAAAAACATCTGTATCCATGCAGTTCTGTAGGCCAGAAAACTGAGTCCTATTACTCCTTCTTCCTAAATCTATCTCCAGTTCACCCATTTCTCTCCACCTCCACTGTTTTCATCATGCCTCACCAGGTTTAGTTCAAATAGCCTCCTACCATTTGTGATAAGTCAAATTGTGCTTCCCCCAAATTCATCTGTTGAAGTCCTAACATCTAGTGGCTCAGAAAGTGACCTTGTCTGGAAATAGGGCCTTTGAAGAGGAGGTCAAGCTAAAATGAGGTCTTTAGGGTGGGCCCTAATTATAAATAACTGATGTTCTCATGAGAACACACATGTACATAGAAAAAAGATAATGTAAAGAGATGTGAGAAGACAGCCATCTCCAAGCCAAGGAGAGAAGCCTGAAACAGATTCTTCCTTAAAGCCCTCAAAGAACCCAGCTAGCTGACACCTGGTTTTAGACTTCTAACCTCCAGGATGCGAGACAGTGACTTTATCTTGTTTAAGCTGCCTAGTTTGCAGTGCTTTGTTACCGCAGCCCTGGCAAATGAATACGTCATTCTTTTAAGTCATAATATTTATCAAAATTTATAATTATATTAATTAATAAACATTTGACTCCTTTACCAGATGACTTTCTTTAGAACAGCAGGAACTGCATCTGTTTTAATGCATTTATTTAACATTATCACCAACTATTGTGCTAATACTGACCCAAAGCACTCTGGGAGGCCAAGGCAGGTAGATTGCTTGAATTCATGAGTTTGAGACCAGCCTGAGCAAAAGCAAGACCCCCGTCTCTACTAAAAATAAAAAACTGAGGCAAGAAGATCGCTTGAGCCCAAGAGTTGGAGGTTGCTGTGAGTTATGATGCCACGGCACTCTACCCAGGGTGACAGCCAGGTGTTCACCAAAAGTAGAAAAAAATTCTGGTGTTGAGAACAAATGTTGGATGGTCTAAAACAGGTGTAAAAAAAACACATTTCTCAGGCCATATTTGGCCCTCCTCCTGTTTTCATCAGACTTGAGAGCTAAGAATGGCTTTCGAATCTTTAAATGGTTGAAAAGATCAGAAATAATATTTCATGACACGCAAACATTATATGAAATTCAGATTCACAAATAAAATTTCCTTAGAACATGGCCACACTTATTTATATATTGTCTAGGGCTGTATTCATGCTACAGAAGAGAGTCCAATAGTAGTGTCAAAGATCACATTGCCCACAAAGCATAAAATATTTATTATCTGGCCATTTATATAAAAAGAGCTGTACTGACTCCTGGTCTAGGACATGTTCTATGGGCTATATGGACTACCGGGGTACACAACTCCTGGTGACACAGTGTTGTGGGTGCATATCAGTGCACATTCAGTGTGCTAGAATGTTCTCATGACATAAACGAGCCAGCACATTCACCTCTTCTCTGCCAAAACTTCCACAACAGACTACTGAACAATTCTGCTCCCAAGGAGAACATAGTTCTAGTTTTATTATTAAGATCAATAAACAAAAATTATTTGCTGACTAAAAATTTTCAACTTCCATGAAATGTTGCTAGAATTTTATTATGACTTCTGATAAAAGAGGGAGTCCATAAATAAAAATGGAATGAGAAATGATGACACCACAGACACATCTGTCTAACCCACAAGTAACAGTATTCTACTATAGAAGACAATTCTTAGGTAGGAATTCAGCTGGTGGTTTGGCTGATTTAGATAATGAAAAGGATAGGAATAGGTCTTATTCAAACAGAAGCACTATTTACCTTTGATGGCAGAATAAATTGGACACATTCCAGCCATGGGGCTATAAAGGGCTTTCCACACACTACACATTTTTTCCTCTGAGCGATTATTTTCTTGACCTGTGGGTACCATTGTAAGGCCTGTATTAGGTAAGGATTCTGTTCTTCTAGTTTACACATTAGAAATCTTGATGTTATTTCCTAAATTGAAAAAGAAGAATATGGTTCCAAAGATTATTTTTTTGCACAGCAATCACTTGCTAACCAACTCAGATTATTTTCAAAATAACTATCTATTACATTGATTCCCATTTCACCAGACCAAATATTAGGTTTATCCCTCAGACACTGTTAAATTAAGATTCTGCAGCATATCTAATGAATCATGTTGAAAAAATGACTGATACTGCAAGTAAGTTTGGTTTTCATCAATAGAAGAACAATAAGTTGTATAATTATAATATTTCTACATCTCTTACATGTAAGAATTCAAATCGCAATACATTTACAGTACACATTTTATAAGATACATAGTTTAGGTTCAAATTTGATACCTCACACTACAATAAGCAAAGACAGCACAAAACTTTGAGAACTGGATTCAAAAATTGATTCTGTCCTACTCACAAAAGTCTCAATCTTTTGTTTAAACTGTGGTTCGCTAATTGTATCACATGGGAGCTTATTAGAATTGCAGACTCTCAGACACACTCCAGACCTACAGAATCAAACCCTGCAATCTGACAAGGTTCTCAGGTAATCCGTGTGCACATTCATGTCCTCGAGTACCTGAATAACGTCATCTTGGTAAAAATAATTTCTCTGAACTAAATCTCTGAATTCAAACCTATCCACATAGACCCACTTAGAAAAGTGACTTTGGCCAATAATAATGTTATGATATTAAATTATAAAAGAAATGACGAGGAAATAGAAATTGCCTTTGACTAGGCCATCAAGATCATTATCTCAAAATAAGAATATATTTCATGATATATAAGATTAAATCTTCACTGACCAAGCAAAGAAAATAAACATTTGCTTGAATCCACTAAATGTTCTCCATTGTTTATGCCATGAACATGGAAGTCCTGTATAAATGTTACACAAACACTGCTTGAAATGTTAATGTTTGGGGACGGTTTATTTGGAACTTTTTTTCTTTTCTGACCAAAGGGACAGATTTCCCTATAGTATTAAAGTGGTTCACATCAGGCTGTGATAGGAATTTTTAGAAATACAAACATACTTAATCTTTCACTTATTCACCCCGCCCAATTAAAATCTTTAAAAATTTTAAAATAGCAACAGAATCTGACAAATTGCATGTCACTGTTTCTGTCACTCTATCCCTCCCAGTTACCAAGCATCTGGGAAAGGTGCCTTGATACAACACACAGCCCTGACTCTTTACATGCTTGATCCTTAAACAGCACAACCTCCTGCCCACTTCAGCTCATTCTCCTGGCTGGTTACGTGACTGAGGTCACAACTTCACACTAATATTACCAGCACTCCTAAATCAGGTGTTGACCATCACCCTTTCTCCAACCACTCAAACAGAGAATAGTGTATGATTCTGAATGGGCAGGGTCTCAGCTATGTGAATTCAGGGGCTAGGTCTCACTACAAAGTTGCAGAAAACTTACAGGGAAGGATTTGCTCCTCAATATAGGAGATGGTAGAAGAATTTACTGGAATACAGGAGCCCTGTAGATAGGCTCATACAGATCACTTTTTCTATTTATGATTTCTGGACCCACACATGTTTGTTGCACTCAGTCTATCTCTTGAAAACTCTTCCATCACTCATTAATCTACATTCTTTTCCTCCTCGGTACCAAAGTGTTACTTTGGAAAAGTAGCAAATACCACTGAAACTTGGTAATGTTAGCACACACGAAATAAGATTCTATTGGCTTGACCAATAGTATCTTTTAGGACATCTCTTGGAGATACATTCACTGTGGTTTTTGAGAGTATACAATTTAATGATGGTCTAATTCCATTATTAGTTAAAAGTAAAGAAAGCTTGTATGGATAAATAAATTGTTTTTTTTTTTAAATACCCTATATGTTATTTTATCAGAATATTTGTAAGCTAACTATATATTTTCAAATCCAGGATAAATTGAAATGAGTTTTATGTGTATTCTTTTGTTTTTCCTTATCTGTGATTATTTTTAATTATTAAATTATACACAAAATTATAAATATGTAAGTATAAAAACTATACAACATTTTTAAAATGAATCCTTAGAAGGTTTAATAAACTTTGGAACTATTATATAGTCATTTCTTACTGCGAGTATGATCAGCACCAAAATATAGCATCAAGAGCAAAGATTCTAAGCAGAGTCAAATAGATACATATGTGCAAATTCTGGTTGTATGCCATGTTAGCTGAGTGACCCTATTTGGACAAGTACCCAAATTCTCAGATCTTGGATACTTCATCTGTAAAATAGGAATTTTTCCAATACTCTCACATGAGTTTGGAGAATTAAATTAGGTAAAAATGGTAAGACACTTAAACCAATAATGTGATCCATTCTGGTTAATAATTTATATAATCCAGTTATTAGCACTAAATTATACTTCATAAATCTCCGAGAAGATGCAAAGTTTTTATTTATTTATTTCTTTTTTTAACTTTTTTTTTTGAGACAGAGTCTCACTTGGTCACCTTTGGTAGAGTACTGTGGCATCATAGCTCACAGCAACCGCAAACTCTTGAGCTCCATAGCGATTCTCTTGCCTCAGCCTCCCAAGTAGCTGGGACTACAGGCACCTGCCACAACACCTGGCTAAGAAGCAAAATTTTTAAAAATCTTTACTAAGACATAGCCTGTTTCAAAGCCCTATAATTCTTTATGTCCAAAGTAGTTTAATCAGCAACATTGACCAAATATCCAATACAAATGACTTTTATTATAAGTACAGATAATCAATTTGTCACGTTTCTAAGAAAAAATTCTTAGAGATAAGTTTAAAAATATTCAAATTTACATATAACAAGCAAAAATGGTTATATCTACTAAATGCATTTTAAAAACTAACTCTATGCTTCTAGACCTTTGGTGTCAGAAATATTGCTCTCTCAGTTTGAACCTTGGTCCTAGCACAGGGCAAGATTTATATCTTTGAGAGCTCTCTGCAAGACTGAAACCACATTGGGTTAATTGCTCATTCTGTCTCCTCCACCAATCAGAACCTCTTCCAACCCACAACTATCCTGTTTTGTCCCTACACACACCTTTCTACCTTCCCATTTTGAGCCAATATTGCAGTATTGGGTCTATAGTTCAACCGCTGAAATAGGCCACCTTGTCCCAATACTTAGTAGCTCTGTAACCTTGGACAACTTATCTGACCTCTCTGGGTCTCAGTTTTTTGACTATTAAAAGGATTACTAGATGACTTAATTAGTTCATTCCTCTTAAATCTTTAAAACAGAGCCTTGCCCATAGTAGATTTAAAGTAAGTATCAACTACTATTATTAACCTGAAATAACTGATGCAAGGAGAAAAATGTAGGTTTAAGAAATTTTTAAAAATTAAATACTAGCCAATGTACAGAATTATGATTCAATAAAATTATAAAAAAAAAATCAGACAAGGAGTAGACGAGCAAGGTGACTGCTCCTTAAGTGGTAAAAACAGTGCAGAAGTTAAAATATGTTTGTAGTCAGTTTGCACTTACTATACCTGTTTATGTGTAAGTCTTGAGAGAATTATAAATATAATTATGCATGCAAGCTTTAACACCATAAGACTGAAAGGGAATAAATAAATAA
>CAUYON010057739.1:0-23822 GCA_963573935.1 Arctocebus calabarensis
GTATCCAATGTACTCAGCCCTAATATGAAGCTAATTTATAGCTTTCATATGAAGGCTAAAACTCAATTATAGCATAAGAATATGGGGTAAAGGGCCAGGGAGGGAAGGTGAGGGAGAGCATGGATGGAGGGTGGGTCATTGGCTGGATCACACCTATCATGCATCTTAGAAGGGTACAGGTGAAACTTATTAAATGCAGAATACCAATGTCTACATATAGTGATTAAGAAAATACCATGAAGGCTATGTTAAACAGTTCGATGAAAATATTTCATACTGTATATGAAGTCAGCACATTGTGCCCCATGATTGCACTAATGTACACAATTATGATTTAATAAAAATTAAAAATAAATAATCAACAAAGTAGATAACCTACAGAATAGGTGAAAATATTCACAAACTATACATCTGAAAAAGACTAAAATCCTGTATCTCTAAAAGACTCAAATAAACCAGCAAGAAAAAAACAAATAACCTCATCAAAAAGTGGGCTAAAAAACAATGTGAACAGATATTTTTCAAAAAAGAATATAAAATCAACCAAGAAATAAGAAATAATGCTCAACATCATTGATCATCAGGGAAATACAAATTAAAACAACAATGAGATACCACCTTACATCTCTCAGAAGGGCCATTATTAAAAAGTATTTTAAAAAGGTGTAAATTAGTTACAAACTATGACAACCAGCATGAAGATTCCTCAGGGAAATAAATGTAGAGTTACCATGCCACCCAGGAAATCCACTACTGGAAAAGAAAACTTTTTTTCCCAAAAAGACACCTGTATTTGAATGCTTATCACAGTACAATTTGCAATTGCAAAGATTTGGAATCAATCTAAGTGCCCATTAATTCATGAGTAGATTAAGAAAATGTGATACACACATACACACACAAACATACATATATATACACACATATATATAATGTGCACACATGTAAACACTCATATACAAAGGAATATTACTCAGCTTAAAAAGGCGAAATAATATCTTTTGCAGCAACTTGAATGGAAGTAGAGACCATCATTGTGAGAGCGAAGTATATCAGAAAAGGAAAAACGAACCCCACATTTACTCTCTAATAATTAGGAGCTAATCTCTGAGCACACACAGGCACAGAGAGAAGGTCATTGGAATTCAAGAATGGGAGAGAAGGGGAAGGATTAAAACCCACCTACTGGATACAAGGAGTGTTATCACTTGACGGGCATACTAAAAGCCCCAACTTAACCATTATAAAAGGTACCTATGTGCTAAAAACATATGTACCCCCTTAATATATTTAAATACAAAAACAGTAAACAGAAAAAAATGTTAATGGGGTTAAGATAATGCAATTATCTTGTTTTCTTTCATGAGTATACCAATAGAGTTCAGTAGAGGGGAGGATCTCTATATAATATGACACTATTGTGAAATGCAAAGCATATTTGAAACTTTTCATGCTTGCTTACTCAGATGATATATTTAATAAGCTCAACATTTCTTACTTAACAAATGCTATTGATAGTTCTGATTTCATTACACTAAACATTTTCATCAAAAATTCCTGAAATAGGGCAGTGCCTGTGGCTCAAAGGAGTAGGAGGCCGGCCTTATATGCTGGAGGTGGTGTGTTCAAACCCAGCCCTGGCCAAAAAAAAAAAAAAAAAGAAAAGAAATTCCTGAAATCATCATTATATTTAGCCACCTAGAAACATATCAGGCCAATAATAGGTCATCTTAATAAAAGGAATACTTGCAGCAAGTTTATCATATCCAGAGTTATTTATATTAGATCACTGTCAAAAGAAATAATCATCATTTTCTTTCTCATCCTACAAACAAGACATATAAGAGTTACTATAGATCAGTTATTTACATTAATATTTAAGCTGATGTATATAGTGTGTATTTTCAGCTGTAAAAAAAAAAATCTTCATTGTAAACATATCCATAGTGGACTGTAAGTTGCACTAAATATATTTCCTTAAACTTCTATACAAATAAAATAATATATTCATAATTTAGTATGCTACATACAACTAAGTAGTTCAGTATTACTTATCATTATAGAAAAAATAAAATAAAATATTAGTAATATTGAAGGTATAACAACTTTATTCACTTTTACTTTTTTTTACTATATTTCATGATTTAAAGATTGCATTTTGTGACTTCATACGCTTGTAAAACCATGTAAAGCCTTTCTGAAAGTAAAGTATTCTATAATAATATTATCTCCGTTTCAAAAATTAAAGATTTATAATGGCATACTAATCTATTTTGGCAGTTCTTTTTCTTACAGTACTTTTGTGATCCATCATCTTCTCACTTATGTTATCTTTGACAGGAAATCTACTGTATTCCTTTTTGTTATAATGTATCTTTGGTTTTTGCTGTTTGGGGATTTACTTTTTATTCCAGGTTTTGAACAGTTGTTTTACCATGTTCTTCAGTGAAATTTCCTCCATGCTTCCTGTGCTTAAATTGATGCATTTCTTGGATCTACTCTTTTATAATTCTCATCAAATTTTGAAAATTTGGGGGCATTTTGTTTGATTTTTTTATTCCTTTCCCCACACTGTTGGGCATTCCAATTACATCCTACAACAGCTTATTGACCCTCTACTTAAAAAATTATTTTCTCTTTGCTTATTATAAGTAGTTTGCATAGTTATTTATTCAAGTTCAGTCATCTTTTCTTCTGCAGTATCTAGTTTACTGTTTATCATATTCATTATATTTTTTGTCTTGGTCATTAAAATGATTATCTCTGAAGATTTTATTTGGGTAATTTTTACATCTTCCATATTGCTATGCAATTTTGAATTGTGAATATGTGGAACACACTTCTTTTTTTGAGGCACACTCTCACTCTCTTGCCCGGGCTAGAGTGCAGTGCCATCAGCCAAGTTCACAGCAACCTCAAACTTCTGGGCTCAAGCAATCCTCCTGCCTAAGTCTCCCAAGTACCTGGGACTACAGGTGCTCATTATAATGCCTGGCTAATATTTTTATTTTTAGTAGAAATGGGATCTTGCTGTTGCTCTGGCTGGTCTTGAGCTCCTAAGGTCAAGTGACCCTCCCACTTTCACATCCCATAGTGATAGGATTATAGGCTTGAGCCACTATGCCTAGCAACAGAACACACTTTTAATGGTGGTTTTGATTCCTTCATGTGATAATTTTTTCATCTATGTCATTTCTGAATTGGCTTTTAAAAACATTTATTTGGATGTAATTCACATGCTATTGCTATTCACCCATTTAATGTATACAATTCTATGATTTTAAGTGATTGACAGATGTATGCAACTATCACTATGTCAATTTTAGGACATTAGCCTTTTTGATGTTTTCTTTTCATCTCTGTGCTTCTTTTCTTGAGAAGATAAAGCTAATTAAGCTAACATGAATATAGGAAACACGTGACAAGGATAGTAAAATAGAAAAAATTAAAAGTGTGGATTTTATTGGAACAATGGAGTCCTCATAGCTTCTACCCTGGAGTGACTTGCTTTAGAAATGCTTTAATATTCTCATATTAAAGAATTAGCCTTCCCTCTTGTTGAGTCTCTGTTGTTTCTGGTTGTTGTTCATAGATTCTCACGAATCTTTAAGTGATAACACACTTTAGCCTGACAACAAAGCTACAATTATTTGATGCAGTTATAGTAGTATCTTAAATGGGATGAACTCGATGTCTATGTTAGATTGATTCATATCTTAAATTTCAGTTAAAGTATTATTACTTTTTATCAACATTCATGTCATTTCTCAGCTGACGCAAGAAAATTCTGGACTCTGAGTAAAATAAAGGTGCTTCTCAACTTATAATGGGGTTAGTCCAATAAACCAAAAAAACCTGTTGTAAGTTTAAAGTACTTTAAGTCAAATACACATTTAATACACCTAACATATTGGAACATCATAGCTTAGCTCAACCCACTTAAAACATGCTCAGAACACTGACATTAGTCTACAGTTAGGTAAAACCATCCTACCCCAAACCTGTTTTATTATAAAGTATTGAAAATCTCATGTAATTTGTTGATGAGCTACTGAATGAATATTGCTTTTGTACTACCATAAAGTAAAAAATTGAAAGTTGAAGCATTATAAATTAAAGACCATTGGTAATTAGTTTTCTCATATTGTGGAACATGTTTGGAAACATAAATATATAAAAATATAAATTATTTTATGAATAGATAGAAAATTAACCCTTGGTTTTGACAAGATTTAGAAAAATTAAAATAAAAATAGCTAAAAGTCTTTTCAAATGTCACCCATCCTTAATGTTAATAATTAATGTCACACAAGAGAAATATTTTATTAACCTGACTGGTTATTTACCTGTAGTAACTTTTAATATGTGCTAATTTAATTAGAATGACTTTAACATCTTTGATTTCTGTTAGTCTCATTTTCTCTTTGATACATAGTATTTGAAGAGACACATTTTGTTTACCTCATCTGATTATATTCTTTCTCAAGTTTCTCAAATAAAATTTATTATACTATAGGTCAGTGATTAAAAGTTAACCCTACATCAAAGTTAATTTCTGAAACTAAATTAATATTTAAAGGTGCAGGATTCATTTAATTGACTTATATAGAGCCAATACAATTTGAGAATTCTAGAAATGTTTAAAAATAAGTTTCCTAGTCTCATATTTTGTTAGAGAATATTATTTCAAAAATGTCTATTATCACTTTGAAACATAAGTATTTCCATTATTTCCTTAAAAGTTAGTCCCAATAATCTGCTCTAAATATTCTTAGAAGTTAAATATTAGAATACTAGTTCCAGATTTCACTCGGTATATTTTATTTAACAGCATTCAAACATATAAAAATTAATTTTGTGACAATAACAATTATGATTTAATAAAAAAATTTTTTAAAGTTTAGAAGTAGAAAATATATTGGTATTTAGAAGAAAAATCTGTGCATATAGTTTATGAAATTTAAATAAAGCTCATCTCTCAGATTAAAAACAGCAAAACATGTTTTTTTTATATTAATGCAACAAAAATAATACTTTTGTGAGTAGTTTATTTTCCCATGAAACTGTACTTTAATATTTAAAGACATTTCCTGTTTTTTTTCCCAAAGATGTTCACAATAAACTGAAATCATGATATAAAGAAGTATTTCCTCTTTTCCATATCAATCAACCTAAGTTACTTTTCCAAACAATTTTTGTTTACATCTTCAAATAATAGTGCAAATTTAATGGCAATTGTAATTTTGATCCTATGTTGGTTTGTTATAACTATAACTAATGAAAAATAAATTTGGATAAACCTGCCTTTATAGCCTTAAGTGAAAAAGAAAATAAAAGACAATTCTAGAGGTGAGATATCCCAGTGTAAAGAAATGAGTAAAAGAATGAATGCATGAAAATAAAATCCCTATTAGCAATTGAGAAATATCACGAATTTGTCCTGAAAAGTACTAGTACATTCCAGAGCATAATATCTAAATGAAGGCATTATTGACAATTGAATCAGATACTCCTATGCTGTGGAGGCTGCCATGTGCATTAGAAGCTTCCCTGCCCTCCTTCCTCTAGATACCTATGGCACTTCCCACCTATGAAAACCAAAAATATCTGCAGACGTCGCCAAGAATCTCCTGACGTTCCAAATGTCTCCAGGTGGAATGTACACAAAATCTCCTGTGGTTGGTAACCAGTGATCTATGAGTTTGAGAAACATACTTTAATGTTTTATATACTACATATAAATGTACTGATTAAGATGTGATAGCTAAAATCAGCTTTAGATTTAACATGTCAAGAATTTTAGATATGTAGCGATGTGTAGTAATAGCAACTTGACGTTTCTTATTGTAATAAAGATGCTTGTAAAATATGCAACTGCTTCTTCCTCAGATGCTCCTTTAAAACAGCTGTTTGTTAAGGAGAAGGAAGTTTTCTATAGATGTTTTAGTAATTGAGTACTTTCAACATTTTAAAAGTTTTGTTAGGTTTATGATATTTCTATTTTATGTCCTCCAGTCTTTAGAAATTCGCGTTTACTATTTTTTAGAGAACAAGAGTTCCATTAGATAATTAGTCTTTTACTGAATTACTAAAACAACTGTTATATAGTTTGAACGATCATAAAATTTCTTTGCTTTTGATTAAAATAAGGACATAACATTACAAAATAGCATTCTGTTGTAATTTTTATGATGGAAAATTTAGAGGAAATAGAATAACAGACTTCCATATACCAATTATCCATCTTCAGGAATCAACAACATACGTCCAAACTTGATTGATCAATACCTCAAGCATTTCCCTAAGTATAATTCCAATTACTTTAAGTCATCAAGACATTTTCTTATTTATTCTATAAATATTTTAGTAATTATCTATAAAATCTGATAATAAATTAACAAATAATCCATATTAACAAATATTCAATCAGTGTTCAAATCTCCCTGATTGTCTCAAAAGTTGAAGATTATCTGTTCATTCCAGGATTGAAATGAACACTATCTCAATCTCTTAAGACTCTTCATTTTCAAGTTTCATCTCTATCTCTTGTATTTTTACTTGTAGTTTTTTTGAAGAAAGCAAGGTCTTCTAGAGTTTCATATAGAATTTTGCTCATTAAACTCTATGCTTTAAATTCCATGTTCTTCTGAAATTAAAATTTGTAAAAATATTGAGAAGAAACATTTGATAGCCAATATTGTGTATTTTCATCAGGAAACACATATTTTTAAGAACGTTAAGAGCCATTGGTATAGTTGCTAGTATTTATTAATTCATTATGCATTTTAGATGATAATATTCTAATTCAATTATTTCTTCTTTATTTATTTGTAGAAATACTTCTATACAGAGAACCTTCTGAATCACTATTTGGTTACCTTGAGGTAAAATTTGTGTTGAAAGGTAGAATAAATTCTTTTTATTATATATACTCATTTTAAAAATAATGAATTGTTTCCTGAGCATTCTCCATAAGTAACACAAAAAATGGGGTTTTCTTTACTAATGAATTAGTATATGTATAATTTATTGTAGGTAATCACCATTATAATTCTTATGGGTGTTTATCCTCAACTAACCTTGTCTTTGACCATCAGGACCCCTTCATACTGGCTCATTGTGTTCTTTGACATAACCCTTGATATTGCTATTCTTTGCATGCTCTGTCACTTTTGAGTATGTGGCAAAATATTTCAGGATCATCTTTTCTATTTTCAGTTCAGATCATTAACTCTCCTGATTCCCTTGAGCTAACTCTCCTGATTCCCTTGAGCTAATCGTGCAGGTGATTAAAATTTTATAAGAATAAACTTCCCTAAATTACATATAGGGCTAAATATCTTAACAGCATGACTGTTCAAAGAAGTATGAATTCATTTTTCTCATTATGCACTGAAGATTTTACCTTCTCTACCCTTCAATATTATATATATACTCATATGCATTTGCTTTGAGATATTTATAAGGTTTCTTTTATTCCTCCTTTACTTCTCTCTCTCCTTCCTTCTTTTATTTCATTATTCCACCTTGGCTTTATTTATAAATCACAAGATGATCTAAACTTACTTTATTCCACCAAATTTTTTTAGCACCACTTACTTAATCTTTTTTCCCTAGTAATTTAACATTATATCTTAATGATATGATACATTTTTTGTCGTGTCACTTTTGAAATTTTGTTCAATTCTTTAATTGATATTCCTTTTCTGAAACCTCCATTATCTTAATTTTTGGAAAATTATTGTATACTTTAGTAGTATAACTACTTCCTCACTGTCATTGTTTTAAAATATTTTGATGTCTACCTTTCCTAACTTGTCCTTCCAAATGAAATTTAATCTTTCGTTATGTTGATTGCTGTATGATTTTGAAAAGCATTGTAAATCAATTTCTAGAGAATATTTGGGATGAAAAGTGTTTATCACTTTAGGGATAACTAGAATTCAAGCAATTTGAAAGTCTTTATCAGCATGTATATTTTCTCTTTTATATAAATCTTAATAAATGGCCTTTAGAAAACATAATTTTCTAATGTTTATTTTTAGGAAATATGCATTTTCAATGCTAATGAAGATGAGAATTTATTTTCACTATATATCAGTATATAGGAAAACTAATTTTGGTGTAGATATTTTATAAAAAACTTTGGAGGGATTGTCCTCAAGATCACCTGTCGTTTGGCCTGAATAGGACCCTATTGGAGCACTCATGAAATCCAGGCATAAATTAAAATAGTTATTTTCTACTGCCTACTAAGTGTTTAGATTTAATCAGATTATTATGTAACTCAACTTCCTGCCCAGCTTTGATCAAGTCTTAAATAAGAAAACAGGTCTCTTATGCTATTTTTATTTGTACTCTTATTTTATTTTAACCTTATATCCAACATTCATAAAGGAGCAATCATTTAAAATGCAGGGAAAGAAGTATCCATTGATTTCTTAACTGGTATTCAGTCAACTATTAAATTAATAGGTCTGAATTGTCAGCATGGACGATTTCCACTACAGGGTCTGTGCCAGATAGAAAAGACTTGTTAACCCAGATAGATATGAAAGTAAGTTTACAACGGCAGACCTCCCTGCTCTGCTTGAAATTTAATACTATTGTATAATGTACAAAAATTGACCAGTATAAAGTTTTTAAAAATGGTTTCTATAATCTTAGGTCTTCACTGAAGTATAGACCCACCAGAAAGGAAGACAGTCAAATTAATTGATATTCAATGACACTTGCAGTAAATCTATTATTTTATAAATTTAAAAATGTATAAACATTGAATGTGTATGGTATACATTATACAGATAAGTATTTCATGCCTTTCTTCTTTGTTCTTATGTATTTATTCATTGTAATAAATTTTATTGTGTATATTTAAGCTGGAAAAATGATGTATTTAATGGAATATATGTGTGTGTATATACATATAGTTAAAATGGTTATCATAGTGAAGCAAATGAACATATCTAATCCGTCATCTCACATAGTTACCCATTTTTTGTTGTTGTTATCATAGAAAGAGCACCTAAAGTCTACTCTTTTAGCAGGAATATCAAATATAGCATGGTATTATTAACTACAGTCCTCATATTTTACATTAGATCTGTGGACTTCTTTATCATACATAGTACCTACTACTTTGTAACCTCTAGTCTGTATCTCCCCCATGTTCCCTTCTTCTTACCCCTAGTTAGTTTTCTACCTCTGTATATCTCACATTTTTTTTTTAAGATTGTACATTAAGTAAG
Source organism: Arctocebus calabarensis (assembly GCA_963573935.1). NCBI lineage: Eukaryota > Metazoa > Chordata > Mammalia > Primates > Lorisidae > Arctocebus > Arctocebus calabarensis. The sequence continues at coordinate 9,249 of CAUYON010057739.1, forward strand.
ATCTGACTTTTTTTACTTAGCATAATGCCAGCCTGGTTCCTTGTCTCTGTAACCTTAATAATTTTGTATAATGAAAGATGGTATAATAGTCATCATTATGAATTGTTCTTTAAGTACATATTTTTTGAATATTGAATACATACTAGTCGCTATGCTGTAAACTGAACTCAAGGATACAAGCCAGATAAAAGATACCACCTTGCTTTCCAAAGGCTTACGATTGATTGGGAGAAATAGATAAGAAAATTGGTAATGATAACAGTGTGATAAGTATGGTGAGAGAAGCAAGGATAAAAGAATGAGAAGAAGCACCTCAACTAGGATGAAGGAACAAGGCCTCCTACTCAACGAAATGATAGATGAACTAAGTCTTAGATGTCAAATAAGAAAAAAACAAAGAGAGGAAAAGTGGACAGAGCAGGAATAAAATTGTGTCATTCTTCTACGAGAATGGTAGTCTTATGGAACGTTTTAACCAACAAAACGATACTATGACAATAGCATTTGAGATAGAATATTGTAGTTATTGTGTATAAATTGCATTAAGAATCTGAGTTTGTAAAGGAGTAACTGCGGGGATTCAAAGCGGAGCATTATATACAAGGAATAATGAAGAGATGATATTTTTAATGAAGAGATTGATTGAAGGATTGAATTTAGCAATTAAAAATTTGTGAGAAATTAAAATTGATTCATAATCTGAGACCTTGGTATTTATTTAGAAATAACAGAATGAATGACTAAAATTGACAAAGAGGGCTGATGGGCAAAGAAGGTGGAATCAATAGTGGATATATTGAATTTGGGCTTTCTTTCTCTGAAAGCTTATTATAGTAGGCAACAAAATGATCCCTCAAAATGTCCACACTCTAAGGCCCCAGAACCTGTGACTATATTAAGTTATATGACAAAGCAAACTGAAGTTGTAGATGAAATAAGATTGTTTATTAACTGATCTTAAAAGAGGTAAAACGTCTTGATCCTGATTTATTCACATGGGACCAACGTAATTACATATATTCTTAAAAGAAGATGAGGAAGCCAGGTGAGTCAGAAAGAGAAGACTACACTTCCCCTCATTCCCTTGCTAGCTCTGAAAATGGAGGAAGGGGGCTACAAACTGAGGATTGTGATTAGCCCCTAGATGCTGGGAACCACTTTCAGTTTACATACAAAAGCATGAAAATGGTGATATCAGCACTAAGGCTACAAGAACTGAATTCTGCCAAACAACCTAAAATAGGGGTAAAGGTTTTCTTCCCTAGAGCCTCAAGGAAGGCACTGCCAATGCCTTAATTATAGTCCAAAGAAACTCAGACTTACTAGGTCAAATTGTTAAATAATAAATCCATTGTTTGAAGCCACTTTTTAATTGTAATTTCTTATGGCAGCATAGAAAGCAAATGCAAAAGAATATGCAATCAAAAATAAATGAAAATGAGGCTCAATCATTAATGCATTCACTCTCACTCTATTTTCTTTTTGTAATATGTATATAATTGTTTCATTGTCCATTATCCTTTACACATATTTAAAATGTATTTTCAATCAAAAACTACTTATATTTTTGAAAATTTTAAGTTAGAAATACTAACTTTAAAATATAAAAATCATCCACTGTGGCATGAACAATCTGGACCCTCCTAGAGAGAGTCAAGGTCGGCACCTAGGCCATGCGATGACAGGGCTGCTCATAGTGTTTATTCAGGGAAGAGAATTTTTAGTTTTATCTGTTTTTACACTAGTTTTATGTTTTTGTTTACTTGGAAAAGTTTTTTGGAACTATTTATTTATTTTTATTGAGATGAAATTAACATAAAATTGACCATTAAAGTGAACAATTCAGCAGCACTTAGTACATTTACAACATTGCACAACTACTACTTCTATGTAGCCCAAAAACATTTCAATGACCCCAAATACAACCCTCTACTCATTAACAATTACACTTAATCCCCCACCCCCATTCCCAGACCCTCACAACCATTAAGCTGCTTTCTATCTCTATGAATTTACCTACTCTGGATGTAGGTAAATTGAATGGAACCACACAATATGTGACTTTTGTGTCTGGCTTCTTTCACTTAGCATAACATTTTCAAAGTTCATCCATGTTGTTGCAGGCATCAACACTTTACTCCTCTTTATGGCTGACTAATATTCTATTATATGTATGTACTACAACCTGCTTTCCCTATTGTTTGTTGATGGATCTGTAGGTTGTTTCTGTATCTTGCCTATTGAGAACAGTGCTGCTATGAACATTTCTGTATGAGTATTTGAACACCTATTTTAACTTTTTTTAAATTTTCAGATTAGTATGCAAGCACACAATGATTACATTACTCTGTTTGCGTTTATTAGGTAAAGTTCAAGTCATAGCTGAGCCTTTCACCCAGGGGCTATACCATATAGTCTTACATTGTGCTAATTAGGTGAGAGTTTACCACCCCTCTCCTTCCTTCTCTCTCCTTTCTTTCCTCCTGCCTCCCTCCCACTTGAATTAAATTGTGGTGGTTTTTAATGCAATAAAGAGAAGGTCATTAACAAATATAAATAACTACCATGAAATGATTGCTTACTCAGACACTGGATTAAGCACCTTTCATGAAGTAGCTTATTTCTTCCTTCTAATGTCCTTTGAGGTAGGCATCTTTTTTTTTTTATGTAGTTCTAAAGGATTTATTCACAAAGATCTCTACATATAGCACATAGAATACCTAACTACTGTTAGGTGAAAGCCACAGGACTTCCCTGAAGTAGACATTGTTAATTTCATTTTCTGTTTAAGAAATTTGCGGTTTCAGAGTCAGTATTCAAACTGAGCTCCTCCCTTAGTCACTTTGGGCTGTGTTTTGTTTCCAAGTAAAGAAAGCTACTGAATTCACAGCCAAGAAAGCCAATCTGACAATGGCAGTCCTGTCTCTCTTTGCTAAGATCTCAGGCTTTAATCATAATAACAATCAAAAATTTTGCATTTCCCAAAATGGTTTGAGGTGTGCTCAGTCTGAGTAGAGTAACAACCACAAAAGCAAATGTCATGTGAGTCCAGATTATTCACAGCAGCAGCATGGTCCTATGTTGAAGTTTGCTCTTATTTAAATGTTAACTTCAGTTCCCTTCTCTCTAAGATTATTGGAGTGGGTCTAATTGTCTATGTGTACGTATGTAATTACAACAAATGATCATTGTAAATTGTGCCCATTTATTTTGAATGGTAGTTGTAATATGAATAATAAATCTATGACTTGTTTTCACAAATCTATTATTATTATCAAAACTGCTCATCCCCTTTCAATTTTTCTATCCTGGCTCTATTTGATTTTCCATTTCTTAAGAGCACCTGACAAACAATGGGGCAGGAAAAAAAGCTTCAAAATTCACAAAGTTAAAAAAAAAATTAGTTAGTTCCCTTTAACAATTGAGGAAAACATCAACAGTTAAACATGTATTTTTTCAGGTCAAAAATTCACTTTTTATATTTTTAAAAACAGGTATTATCTAAGTAGAACCAAGGATTGAAAACTTTTATCTGTTTTAATGACTTTTATATCAAATAGCACAAACAACAGTGGATATTTGTCCTTTTAAAAAAAATGAAATAAACAATCACTCTTGGAGCAAAGAAAAAAATTACTAAAAGGTATATATAGACAAACATTTCAAATGTACGATGTTTATAGTTCTTTGTAAAATGGAAAGAAATCACTTCATTACTAGTAAAGTAGGCATATTAATTCTGAGGAGCTATAAATAGCAGGTTAAATTATTATGACCCACTAAAGCTAAAGGATAAAATAAAACGTTGTAAAAATATAATATAGCAAGACAGAGCCAGAGTGCCAGTATTCCAAGGTATGTGTCAGCTTCTTGGAGGCTGATAGCCAGATGATTGGGCAAAGCATGCTCAAAGCCTCGAAGGATACTTGAGTGTAGACATCCTTACCTTGTATTCAATGCCCATAAATTTTGTGTTTTGGGTTGTATTGATTTTCTGAAAAATAAAAATCTAGGAATTATTGGGACATATCTGCCTGTTCCATTTCACTGTTTACATGAAGCTATATTGCACAAAGTTATTTAAATAAAATGATACAAGAGGTTAATAGGATCATATTTCGGGGGTTAGGGACTGAGGACGTCTTGTGAAGTGTATTCCCTACTCTGAGGTACATTAAAACTATCTGCAAACTGTTATAGAACTTCTCATCAATGAACTTCACTACTGACCTGTTATTAATAAAAGTGAATAATCTGAGATGGGGCTTTACAATATTGACACAATTTCTCAAGTAATTGTTGTCTTTTACCCATTATCTGTTTACATTAAGGCAACTTTGAATGAGAACTCATTCTCTTTTGGACTCTAAAGCAAGAAAAGGATATTAATAGTTCCTTTAGTAAGCTTTTCAAGAATTAACATCAGCATTTCTATGGACTCTAATGTGTATTTTTCATAAGAAATACAAACTGATCTATTTTTCCTGTCCTTTGTAGCTACGAAAAATAATTTACTACAATGAACCTTCTGATATCTTTAAAAGACTTACTTTAGGTCTACTGTTTATGTCTATCCCAGTCTAAAGCAAAATAACATTATTTTAACCATTCTTTAAGATTCTATTTTCTAAGGCATCGTTTTTACTCCCTTTACAGTGTTCTTATAGAGCATGTTGATCCTCTGCTTGAACAACTAAAATTTTCATGTACAGTTTTACATTTAGTTGTTTCCATTTAGGCTCACATATCTATTAGCAAGAGTCAAAACAGGACTCTGTAGAAATTATACTACCAATACCTAAACTATTTTATTCTTTTTTTTTTTTTTTTTAGACAGAGCCTCAAGCTGTCACCCTGGGTAGAGTGCCATGGCATCACAGCTCACAGCAACCTCCAATTCCTGGGCTCAAGCGAGTCTCCTGCCTCCGCCTCCCAAGTAGCTGGGATTACAGGAACCCGCCACAACACCCGGCCATTTTTTGGTTGCAGCCGTCATTGTTGTTTGGCGGGTCCAGGTTGGATTCGAACCCACCAGCTCAGGTGTACGTGGCTGGCACCTTAGCCCTTTGAGCCACAGGCGTCAAGCCTATTCATTTTATGAGATGAGCAATAGCATTGTTGACTCTGACACAGTTTGAACCCACTTGCGAGGATCTCTTGCAGGTCATGGAAATGTGCTGCATTGATTACTTTCAACTTTCTTGGCCTATGAATACACTAAAATACCCTGACCTTGAATTACTACAACCATTTCATTTAGGAAGAAGCATATTTGGATCTCTCTAAATATGTAGAAAGAATTTCGTGTTTCTGATAGAAAAAAATATATGTGTTATTTGGAGAACACCAATTCAGATTTTCTGATTCAAGTGTTTAATTATCTTTGAGAGACTTTATACTCCTTGTAAGGTGTATGTCATTGATAAACATACAAATTCTATCCTGTCTGGTGCAAATTCAATTGTTTTCCTTCTATGTGGTGGAAATCCTAGTTTTTTTTTCCTTTATTTGCACATTTATTTCAATATTCCTGAGCTGTAATTATTTATATTTTCAGATTCTCTTTCAGTAACATCTGCCTGGTTCCATTGTGAGTTAAATACAATCTTTACCATGTATTCTTTTTTACTGGAGAGTTATAAATTTGCTTTTACTGAAACTTCTCTCTTCACATCTATTATCTAGTGTGAATTGTGTATGTTTTAAATTTTATTGACACTAATTAGATAACTCTGTGTCAAATTTGTGCAGGCTTTCATTGTCTAACTTTTAAGAGGCCAGGCTATCATAAATATTATATGGCATATTCGAATTCAGTTTCATAAAAGGGCAAAAAGAACTTGAATTGCAAATGGCTGAAAGGGCAATCCTAATTAGATTTTGATTCAAGCAAATTAACTACTTGGAGAAGGCATTTAGTCATGAGTTCATTGGAATTATCCTTTACTTCATATCTATACTTTGATCTCTGTCTCCCATAATGTCTTTTCCAAACTTTCATCCCACTCCTTAAACCCTAAACTTGAATGCCTTCTTTCATACTCCGGAAAAAATTAGCTTCTCTTTTCACAAACAAAAGCAAGGCTCTTAGCCATCCTATTTTTCACAATTATAACACCTTGAAATATAGGCATCATTCTTCATTTTTATATATATGATCAGAAATTTGGAGACTTTAACTTATTCAAAGCCTGCATATATTCCACCATAGCTCCCATGGGCCAGAGGTTATGGTCTCACTATCGAAGTTTTCTAGAGCTGCCATAACAAAATGCTACAGACTTGGTGGCTTAAACAACATACATTTATTTTCTTATATTTCTGGAGACTGGTATTTCAAGATAAAAGTATTAGCAGACTCAACTTCAGTGATTCTCCTATGTCCTAAACTCTTCTCCTTCCAACACCAGTAAGATTAGATTAGGGGCCACTCTAATGGCCACATCTTAATTAAGTTACCTGTTTAAAGGCTTTTCTCCAAATGCAGTCACATTTTGGGGCACAGACATTGAGGCTTCAACATATGAATTTGGGGAGACACAGTTTAGTCCATGATATCCAGACCCTACTTCCCTATACCTCATTTAAAAGAAGTAGTAGTCTTGTTTCTAACTGTAACAACTCAAATAAACTGTTTTTTGGGCATCATTGATGTTATTTAATACTTTTCAATTTGAAAGAAGTATACACATAAAAACTGAAAAACAGTACAGAGGCTTGTCTTATACCTCTTACCCAGCTTTCCCTAAGGCAGAAATCTTACATAATGTATTGTATAAATACAATAAAGATTTTACCTTTGTTATAACAATATTAATAAGGGCAGGGGCCTCCAAGTCCCCATCTTGGTGCTGCCTGCTTTAATCCATCCAGCCTGGAGTAATTTCTCATACCCAGGGTGGAGGAAACTTCCTACTAATCTTCTAATCAGAACTTAGCAAGACAACTCCAAAAGGATGTGGAAGACTCTCCAGCTTAGCAACAGGTAAAGAGTCTTGAGGGTGACATAGAACACCCTTAAGATTAATTATCACATCATTAGCTTAAATATACAGTGGGATCCACACTCCCCGATGGGCTGTCAGAGAGGCTCCTGGAAGGTCTGGCTGCACAATAAGACTCAGGTCCCAAGGTCTCTGAATCAGGAGGTAGGCCTGACCTAGGTGGTAAGAAAGGCAGCCACTGGGAGTGACATTTACCTCTTTGTCTACTTGCTGTGACAATAAAGATCCATTTGCTGTCTATGATGAAGGTTTTTCCCTCTGTAAACCTCTGTCTTGCTCTGTAAGTCTATCTTTATCTTCCTCAGTAAACTTTCTTTCATGCTTCTGTTATTTTGTGGCATTTGGTCATTTTTGACCAGGAGCACTCCAAAATTCTAGGACACAGGCAGCCACCTGAAACCCTGACATTTTTAGGATGCAGGCAGCTGCTTTGCAACCCAACAGCAATCCATAATATCAACATGTATCATCACTGGTAATATTATTCTTAATTATTTGGCATAGTAGGTTCACAGGGCTGCTATAATCAATTATCAAAAAGTTGCTGGGTCAAAAACACAAAAATTTATTCTACAGTTCTGGATGCCAGAAGTCCTGAATAGTGTTGGCACAGTTGGGTCCTTGTAGAGACTCAGAGGGAGAATCTGTTTCAGCCCTCTCTTCTAGCGTCTGATGGCGGCTGGCGATTCTTGGTGTTCTCTCTCTGCCTCTGTCTTCACATGGTCCTCTGAGTTTGTCTTCAATCTCTCTCTCTTTATGAGGTACAATTATAGTTTGTCTTCAATCTCTCTCTCTTTATGAGTACAATTATAGATCGATTAACAACAGGGTTGCCTTTAAGAAATGCATCCTTAGGCAATTTTGTCACCGTGTAAACATTCTAGAGTATGCTTAAATTCAAATGGTCCAACCTACTACTTACCCAGGCTACAAGATATAGCTTATTGCCCCTGGGCCACAAACCTATGCATTATCTTACTGCACTGACTCCTATAGACAACTGTAACACAATAGTCAAAATTTGTGGATCTAAACATGAAAAATAGATACAGTCAAAACATGGCATAAAAGATTATAAAATGTCTATATATCCTATAGGGTATTTAACGAGAGTACAGCCTGCTCTGGGTGAGTCAGTGAGTCAATGACGAGAGTATGTGAAGGCCTAGAACAGTCATTACTGTGCACTACTGTAGACTTGATAAATACTGCACACTTAAGGTACACTAAATTTATAAAAAATATATATATTCAATAATAAATTAACCTTTGCTTACTATACATTTAACTAGATGAATTTTACAATTTTTTAATTTTTTTTTGACTTTTTTGTAATAACACCATAAAACACAAGCATTGTACACCTGTACAAAAATGTTTTCTTTCTTTATATTTTATTCTATAAGCTTTTTATTTTTTAAATGTTTTTTGGCTTTTTAAAGTTTTTTTGTTTGTTTGTTTGTTTGTTAAAGAAATGAACATTAGCCAAGGACTACACAGGCTTAGGATCATTCATATCACAGTCTTCCACCTCTATATCTTGTCCTATTGGAAGAATTTGGGGAACAATAACATGCATGGAGCTGTCATCTCTTATAATAGCAATGCCTTCTAGAATATCTCCTAAAATCCCTCACTGAGTCTATTTTACATTTAACTTTTTGCCTGTGAATAGGATTACCCTATAAAATGATGATTAAATAGTATAGTATAGTAAATACTTAAAACAGTAGCATAGTTATTCTTGTCAAATACTACATACTCTACATAATTATATGTGCTATACTTTTATAGGAATAGCAAGAGTGTAGTTTTGTTTACACCAGCATCACCACAAACCTAGCAATAATGTATTATACTATGACTTGCCAATGACGAGAATGTCACTAGGCAATAGAAGCTTTTCTGCTCCATTATAATTTTACAGGACCATTGTTCAACATGCACTCTATTCTTGAGTAAAATGTTCTCCTGCAGCATGTAAGTGTAATTACATTCAGGGTCCACCCTAAATACAGCATGATCACATCTCAAGATACTAATTGCATCTTTAAATACCCAATCTCTAAACAAGATCACATTTGCAGGTACCTGGTGTTTGAAGTTGGAAATATTTTATGGGGAGCTGTATCAACCTAGAGCTAATTATTTTTTCTTTGTAATTAATAACCACCTTGGGGAGATATTCTGAGATTATATACCTATCTTATTTCTCCACAGACTTTTAACCCACTCATTTCATCAGTTGATCTCACCTGAGACAAATATTACTGTGGAATTCTATAATGATTTTTTATTGCTCTCTTTTCCCCCTATATTCATTAATTAGAAATCCTTTGTAATAAAATACCATATTTATGTTTACATTATCTATCATCATTTATCTATTTATTTATATCAATATTGCGATTGCCAGATTTTATAAAAACTAAAGAATACTAAGATATTAATATCAGCTAAGCAGTGAATACATTTTTAGTGCAAGTATGTTCCATGCACATTTGAAACATACTTTAAAAATCATTTATTGTTTGGCTTCAATTAAAATTTAATTGTGTATCATGAATTTTATCTGGTGATTCTATTCAGTATAGACACGTAATCATGAGTGTTATTTTATAGGGGTTGTAATCCAGTACTGTAATTATTTATTTTCTTGCTCATATCTTTTTACCTTGGGCCACAATGAGGAATTTCAGATGGATTTTTGAACAATTTTAGTATGATTCTAGTATTTTAGATAGTTTTATTATTTTTTTGGCCACCACAGAATGCTCTAGGCCTCTCTCTTTTATAGTCAATGCTGAAGTTCTTAATTTAACCACTTCTTTAAGGAATTCTAGCTTTTTTCAGTAAGCAATGGCATGGTAAAACCAAGATATGGGAAGGTGTGTTATTGTTTCTGGGTCTTCTCAGCACACAGATCTCAGTGACACACACACGCGCCTCTATCTACCCATGATAGGTACAACAATGTCTTCCTAAGATTTCCTCATCTTAATATTGAGACTTTGGTAAATACATTATATAAGGCAAAAAGGATTTTGCAAATGTGATTACATTAAAAATCTTATGAGCGAGAGATTCTTAAGATAAATCCAATGCAATCACTTGCATTCCTAAAAAGGAAATTTGGGAACAGAAATGATCAGAATCAGAAAGAAATTTGAAATAATATGCTGCTGTCTTAAAAAATGGGGTAATGAGACCAGAAGCCAAGGAATGTGGACATTCTGTATAAGATGAAAAAGCAAGGAAACAGATTTTCCCCCAAGATCTTCCAAAAGAGAATGTGGACCTGTGAACATCTTGATGTTAACCCAGTCCTTTTGGACTCAATCTCACCAGAACTATGAAATAATGAATCTGTATTATTTTAGCCCACCAGCTTTAGGCCAATTTGTTACAGTAATAATAGAAAACTACTACAATACCTGTGTCAATATTTTAAAACCATGAGTTCATGTTGCTTTCCCCAATTCCAATCCAACACCACAGAGTTCATTCATTTTTCCCCTCTTTTTTTTATTTGTAACTTCTTTCTTCAACAATGCAAAACCAAGCTAGCATGATTTACTTCCAAAATGTTTACTTATGTGTTCAATCCAATATATATGTAAATTAGTTTCAAAGTTTTCAATCCATACCTCTCAAAGAAGCACATCTACTAACTATAGTAGAGAATTTATGTGTAGTACATTTTGAATTTAGTTTTATAATTTCTAGTGAAAATACTATTTTCCAAAATAAATTTGGTTATTTATTTTCTGTTACACCATGTGGAGTTGGCTGTGTTATTCATTTACATATTTGTCATCAGTTAGGTTTATTTACTTGAGTTTGTAGTCCATTTTGGCCTCCATCCTCTACTCCTGGTTGATTTTTTATACAGTAAAATTCACTGTTCATTCAATATTAGTCTATAAATTTTGATATATGGATTAGGTTATGTATCTTCCAAAACACATTACAGTTAACAGTTCCATGAACCCAATATTTCCTTGTCTTATATATTTGTAGTTAATCCCATTTCTTATCACTTACCACTTAGAACTATGCATTTGTTTTCCATTATTTTAATTTTTCCATTTCCAGCATGTCATGAAATCAAACTCATCAATTTATAGCTTTTGAGGTCTGTCTAATATTTTCTTAGTGCATTTAAAATACATTTATTTTATTGTATGAATCAATGATTTATTCCATTTAATTGTCCATAGTATTCCATTTTTTGCACATACAGTCACCTGTTGAAATATTTCTGGATTGTTTCCAGTTTTGAGGTATTATGCATTAGGGGTTACAATATATTTATAAATAATAAGTGTCTTTCAAATAATATTTATCACTTTGGTTGCAATGAAAGGATCTTATGGTACTATGTTTCCAATTCTTTACTCCTACCTATTGTTCTTTTTTTCATATATTTTGTTTTTATATCATGCATAACTCCATAAAGTGTTGCTATCAATTTTCCTTTAGACAATTAACTTTTAACAGAATGCAAAACAGGTAATAAATGGAGTTACTTAATCCTATTGGACTTCCAAAACTGTCTATATATCTGTATAAATATCATTTTCCATCTATAATATTCCTTCTTTGGGAAGAATTAACTTCAATATGTTTTGTGGATTTTGTGTGCTGCTAATAATAATTCATTATTTATGTTTTTCTAAAAAGGCTTTATTTCTGCTTTATTTTTGAAAGCCATGTTGTATAGTTTAAGATTCTAGATTTTAAGACTATACTTTCAGGGATCATTTCTATAGTTCGTTACTAGATTTTATGTATTTTTATTTCAAAATATTAAGGGGCTACACAAGTTTTGGGTTATAGGAAATGCTTGTGTAATGGTTGAGTCCTAGCTATAAGTATGACAACCACACAAATAGTATTCATTGTACCCGTTAGGTTTTACATTGCTATCTTTCTCCCCTATCTCCTGCTTTATTTCACTGAATTTTATAGACAATGTCTATGCCCAGTAATAATGAAAGCGACCAATAAGAAGCTTCAATTTAGTAAAGATAAAGCTTACGAATGGGAAATATATTTGAGATAATGGGAGAAATATTTGAGCTCTGCTAGGTCAATTATCTGTAGAGGAAGTCCTAAGATTTTTGATAAGGGAAGGAAAGAAAAAGAGACAGGAAAACTGAAAGAAAATATAGATCTCATTTCTCTGGGATATAAAGTGTGATATACTTTTTATAAAACATTTTCTCATTGCTCATCATAATAATATTTTATAGAAATATGTAGTATATTTGGTTTCAGAAAGTAATTCTGTGCTATCTTGTATAATAGAGTTGTAGCAGCACCTCTGATGTGTCATATTTCATGTTTTAAACACATCATATAAAATATGTATAGCAGAGTGCTAAGTATTTATAAGGTATAAGTATTATGCATTCATCTATAGACATACACACAAAACTACTCACTAGGTTTACTTTAACCATGTAAATGAGATTGAGGGTTGAAAGGAAAGTTTTACTCATAATTTATGTACTTTTATTTTGTATTCTTTGAATGTTGTTTTACTTCTAACGTATATTGATTAGGTCCCTTTAAAGTATAAAAATTATGTTTTCAAAAATTAGATATCTTAAGAATTTGTGAAACTGGCTTTTTCTCCAAAGTGCAAGCAATCCTGCATCAAAAGTTTATAAATTCTGATTTCTAAGACCATGTATAATGTTCATTATCTAGGTCTAGAAGCGTTGGAAATTGTAGATTTGTTTGTTGTATTTTAATTGTATTTTAAAATAACATAATTATCCAGATTTATTGTTAATCATTTCAAATAATCATTTGTTGTTTTTTTTTTTTTGTAGAGACAGAGTCTCACTTTATCGCCCTGGGTAGAGTGCCGTGGCGTCACACTGCTTACAGCAACCTCCAGCTCTTGCGCTTAAGCGATTCTCTTGCCTCAGCCTCCCTAGTAGCTGGGACTACAGGCGCTCGCCACAGCACCCGGCTATTTTTTTGTTTTTTTTTGCAGTTCGGCCGAGGCCGGGCTTGAACCCGCCACCTTCGGTATATGGGGCCGGCGCCCTGCTCGCTGAGCCACAGGAGCCGCCCAAATAATCATTTGTTCAATTATTATTCTATATTTACTGACAGAGAAAATAATGACAGAAGCAAAGCATGTATTAGTAAGTACTGCTGTACTGCTGACATGTGATATGGACTAACCAATCAAGGATATGTAATGCATGTTTCTTTAAAATTAGGGAAATAGTATTCAGAATACTGTTCTTTTCCTAGTTTGTTAGACGTTGCATTGCAAATTTTAAAATTTGTTATAGAATCCTTCTAGTCTATCCGGAACCATCATTGAATACTATATCATTGCTGAGCCTCACTCTAATGATTTAGTGGGCTTATAAATCATTACAAACACCAATCTGGCTGATGATGCATTTGAGTAATACATCATGAGAAAAGGTGCTCAGATGAGCTATTACTCCAAAGATGGCACCGTGTGGAATGGAATCCAGGAACACTTCTAGGTACTGCATAAAATGCTTGCTCTGGAGAGGGCTACATAAAAAAAAAAAAAAGACTATCTTTTGGCTAAGATTTAATAAATCATTAAATATCTTCTAAGACTTCCAATATAGTATTGTCCCTAAAAGTAGACAATCACAAGAAATACAACATGTTATAGGCTGGAAATTATCCTCTTTCTTCATTAAGAAATATAGTTATAAAACATTTTGGACTCTTATTGAATATTAATTTTATACATCTCAGTGATACTGTGCTGGACAATATAATATAGAAATATTTTTATCATCAATATTAATCATCATCTTGCATATTCTAAAACAATAATCCTAGAATAATGTGACTCTGGAGGTACATTTACAATCACTATTAACCAAGAGCCATATGACTGCTGTACGAACAGTAGTCTTTAAAATAATAGCATAAAAACAAGTTCTCAGACATCTCTAAATTGAATGAGTCTTATGTAGTTTAAGAGTCATAGTTTATTAATCTTCTAATATTTAATTGTCAAGTATTATTCTACACTATTAATTTTTATGTGAGAAATAGTGTATTTTTTATACTAACTCATTAGGTACTAGATTTAAATTTTAAAATTGAATAGAATAGATAGGGCTTTGGTCTCTCTGTTTTTTTGAGACAGAGCCTCAAGCTGTCACCCTGGATAGAGTGCTATGGCATCACAGCTCACAGCAACCTCCAATTCCTGGACTCAAGTGAGTCTCTTGCCTCTGCTTCCCAAGTAGCTGGGACTATAGGCACCCGCCACAAAGCCCGGCCATTTTTTGGTTGCAGCCATCATTGTTGTTTGGTGGGCCCGGGGCCGCATTCAAACCCGCCAGCTCAGGTGTACATGGCTGGCGCCTTAGCCCGTTAAGCCACAGGCACCGAGCCTCCAGAAGGAAATTAAAACCAAACAGACCACCAGCTGAGCTGCTCACAGGGTTCAGCCACTCACTGAAAACCAGTGGCTGACAAAAGGTACAGATTAACATGAAGCTTCCAAATAGGGTGAGGGAAGGAGGGGAGGAGGGGCGGATTACCCGCCAAA
>CAUYON010057740.1:0-15804 GCA_963573935.1 Arctocebus calabarensis
TTTCATCCATAAGCAAAATATCATCAACTTCATCTTCAATATGGAAAGGATGACTGGAAATTGGTTCATCCATTGGAAAAGAATATATGCTCATGTAAGGATGCGAGAGTGCTTCTTCTGCCGTCAACCGATCCATGGGGCTAAATGTCAAAATTTGTTCCAGGAAATCCAGTGCTGCAGAATGGAGAGTGGAAGTTGTTGAGAGAACAGAAACTGAAAATGTTGGTCTTATTTCTTCAATGGTGAACCAAGTGATTACCTTACCACTTCATGTTACACAAAAGGTCTACCAAGTCATATGGGGAAAAATAAGGACTATAAGGTAAGTTAATTTTAAGTTTTGCTGGAAATTAACATACTTTATTTATAGATTAAAAAGAAAAAGAATTTCTTCAGTTAACATTGTTAATATTTGAAATATACCCCAATCTCGTTATTACGACCAGTTATAAAGAAAAGTAATATATTAAGATAAACTGTAAGAAACTGCCTTTTTTTTTCTTAGAGACAGAGTCTTACTTTATTGCCCTCAGTAGAATGCCATGGCGTCATAGCGCACAGCAACCTCCAATTCTTGGGCTTAAGCAATTCTCTTGTCTCAGCCTCTCAAGTAGCGGGAACTACAGGCGCCCGCCACAACACCCAGCTATTTTTTGGCTGCAGTTTGGCCAGGGCTGGGTTCGAACCCACCACCCTCGGTATGTTGGGCCAGCACCCTACCCACTGAACCACAGGCGCCGCCCGAAACTGCTGTTCTTAAAACAATCAAATAACAGCAATTTCACATGGCTCAACCACGTATGTGTATAAGTATGCATATTTGTGTATATATATAACATATATATATGGCTTTTTGAGATAGGGTCTCACTGTGTCACTCAAGGCTGGAGTGCAGTCGTATAATAGTAGTTCCCACCAACCTCAAACTCCTGGGCTCGAAGGATCCTCCTCTCTCAGGCTCCTAAGTAGCTGAGACTACAGGCTCACACATGGCTACTTTGTCTTTTTTTGAAGAATTGGGGTCTTGCTGTGTTGCTCAGGCTATCTTGGAACTCCTGGCCTCAAGTGATCCTCCAGCCTCAGCTTCCTAAACTGCCAAGATTACACATAGGAGCCACCATACCTGGCCTGTACAGAAGCCTTTTTTTTTTTTTTTGCTGTTTTTGGCCAGGGCTGGATTTGAACCTGCCACCTCTGGCATATGGGGCCAGGGCCCTACCCCTTTGAGCCACAGCCGCTGCCCTATACAGAAGTCTTAATCCCAGCCCTGCAACTCACTAGGCTTAACTGAATTACTAGCTGTGGACTGCTACACAGGCTACTAAAACTTACTTCAGTTTCTTCATGTGTAAGATGGACATACAGATATCTCTTAAGTGTAAAAACTAAAACATAGTGTCTGGTGTATAATAAAGCCCTTTCCCCACCCCTTCCTTCATTGACTAGCTGTTGAACTAATCTATTGATCTCTGCTTCACATCAATTACTCTCTGGCACAGTTCACATTTCACTTGACCATCTTAGGGTTCTGAGGCTGACCACACACCCAACTACTCCCATTCACTAGCCTATTAGACCTACCTAAGCTCCTCACCCCAATACCACTCACGCACTTCCATGCCTTATATCAACGCTATATATCTTCAACGCTAGATCCCCTCTGCCATCTACTTTCTGTTCCCTAGCCACTTAATACTAATGAAAACTAGATACAATAACAAATATTCAGCTCCCTACAAATTCGTACTAAGCAGTTTCAGTTTGGCCATCTCTATGTTCTCAATCTTCTCTATCATTCTCAACAGGTAAACCCACTTCACATTTATCAATACCTACATTTTCACTATAGTCTTTCACCCATCTTCTTATCCTTAACTTCTTTTTAAAAGAGCTTTGCAGATAGTTCTCTCTAAAATTAATCTGTACTCTATAAAGGACCCTATTCTTAATTCCTAATCTCTCATTAACATAGCTGATATTTTTACAGCCTTTCATATTTTACAAAATGCTTTAACACATACTATTTTATTCAACTTTCCTATTAGTCCAATAAGACTAAAGAAAAGAAATCTAAAGTTCATTACTACTCATGCCTTATAATGGCCAAGATTCCTTCTCATGTTCCCCCATATTTTTTTCCACTCTAATCTAGGAAGTCATTTCACAGAACATCAAGCTATTGCAAAGAGTTCCAAGTGGTTAACTCAATACAATCACATTCTGACAGGCAAAGGAGATACATATCCAACTACACAAGGAAAATATATTCTAAAGTCACTTCCTAGCATCTGGGAACTGCAGGTAGAAAGATGTAACAAAGAAACTAGACAGGCTGAGCTCTCAACTCCATTCATATATAGAACATTACCATTGCTGGTCTATTTGCCACAACAGTGCTGAAGCATGCTAAGAAATACATGGGAAGGATACACAGAAAGTAAGTAAGAGAGTAAGTATAGAGGAAAATGAAAAAGTTATTCATAGCTCGGCGCCTGTGACTCAAGTGCCTAATGTTCCAGCCACATACACCTGAGCTGGCAAGTTCAAATCCAGCCCAGGCCCACCAAACAACAAGAACAGCTGCGACCAAAAAAATAGCCGGGCATTGTGGCAGGTGCCCGTAGTCACAGCTACTTGGGAGGCAGAGGCAGGAGACTCACTTGAGCCCAGGAATTGGAGGTTGCTGTGAGCTGTGATGCCACAGCCTCTATCCAGGGCGACAGCTTGAGGCTCTGTCTCAAAAAAATAAATAAAGATAATACCCCCCCCCCCAAAAAAAACTTGACAACCACAATTTAAAACAAAACAAAAAACTTTAAAAAAAAATAAAAAAGAAAAAGTTATTCACTTAAAGACATTAACCAGAGGAGGGTTCCTAGTAGTCCTAGTAGCATTCACTCATATGTACTTGATACATGTTCTCTCCCATTGTGTTTATCATCTTTAGAGGAAAAAAGCAAACAGGATTATTTTTAACCAAGTTGCAGGTTGCCACTGCCTCAGAATGTGCTTTGCACAAAAACAAAACCCCACTGTATGAAGAAACTGGTGTAGAGCATTAATCTTTAGTCTTAGGAACTTGACCTACACTGTTTTGTACTTTATGTGAGCACAGCTCTACACGTGAACACCAATGATCTTTGCTCAATGGTTAATTTAATGAAACCAGAGACATGAATAAATCCCATCCATTGGCCAAAGTTCAGCTTGGTTCAAAACTGGATAACACATGGTTCTCCACCTTAATGAGTATAGGGAAAGGGAAGATTCAATAGCAATTTTTAGCAAGATTACAAATGCTTCAACAACAATGTCCTCTTGTGGTTGAGACATAGCAAGAAGTGACAATGACAGTAAAGTAGAACCAGTTTATCCCTGAGCACTCCCAACCTGGCTGAGCAGAGTCATACTTGCATAGAGGGTTTTTTAAATGCAGACACGTATCCTGCACCTCACTCCACCTCCCAATTCTTTTTGTTGTTGTTGTTGTTGCTAAGGCAGAGGTTCACTCTGTCACCTCTGATTAGAATGCTGCGATGTTGCCTAGATCATTGCAACCTCAAACTCCTGGGTTCAAGCGATCCTCCTGCCTCAGCCTCCTGAGTAGCTGGGACTATAGACAGTGGTCACATTTTTCTCTTTTCAGTAGAGAAAAGGCTCAGGCTGGCCTTTTAACTCCTGAGCTTAAGGAAGTGCTAGGATTATAGGCATAAGCCACTGCACTTGGCCCAATTCTGATTTAATAGTCTCCATTTTAAAATCATTCCCACGATTGACTCTGAGGCATAGTCAAATGTTATATGGCTGCTGTTCACGTATGACATCCCTGTTTATGACAGCAACTGCAGCAACTCCAGGAGCAAGAGAGCTAGCGATAGAATGTAATTGTGAAGACAGACCCAAGGACTAGTTAGGAATGTGGAACTACTAAAAAAGAAATCTGCTGAAATTAAATGCAGTGGCTTTCTTTTTATTTAGGCATTTGTAGGAGTTATAAGGATAGCTAAGGGGGGAAAAGCACCATCATGGTTTTGCCATTCAGGGTCTATTTTAAAAATACTTGCTACTCTAAAATCCTTTGGCATAGGCCCAGCACAGTGGCTCACACTGGTAATCCTACCTCTTTGGGAGGCCAAGACAGGGCAGATTGCTTGAACTCAGGAGTTCAAGACCAGCCTAAAGAAGAATGAACCCCATCTCCACTAAAACCAGAAAAAAACTAGCCAGGCATTGTGGTAGGCACCTGTAGTCCCAGCTAATAGAGAAGCTGAAGCAAGAAGATTATTCAAGTCCAAGAGTCTGAGGTTGCTGTGAGCTATGATGATGCCACAGCACTCAACCCAGGGATAGAGAATGAGAGTATCTCAAAAAAAACCAACCCTTTGGTATACACAGACTTGAAATGGAAGCAGGTGATAAATATAATATAATGGATACATAATTAGGAGGAAGTTGAAGATGTTTAGGAAACTAGTCCTTTCTTTTTTGATTGAGAGAATTATTCAATTCTGACTTTATCTTAATATAGCATAATTATTCTCAAAGATACATATATGAGTCAATTTTTAAGAAAAACTTTACATTAACATTTAAGAAAATGTTATATTACAGATTAACTACCATGGAAGTTAAAGACTTTTGTATCTAATTTATACAAATAAATCCTAAAGACATGTCACTCCATTTGGAGACATGATATTAATCACTTTAAAGTTTTTTTTTTTTTTTTTTTTTTGAGACAGCCTCAAGCTGTCACCCTGGATGGAGTTTCATGGCTTAACAGCTCACAGCAACCTCCAATTCCTGGGCTCACGCGGGACTCTTGCCTCTGCCTC
This sequence comes from Arctocebus calabarensis, assembly GCA_963573935.1. Classification (NCBI taxonomy): domain Eukaryota; kingdom Metazoa; phylum Chordata; class Mammalia; order Primates; family Lorisidae; genus Arctocebus; species Arctocebus calabarensis. Next base: position 4,836 of record CAUYON010057740.1, read on the forward strand.
CCAAGTAGCTGGGACTACAGGCGCCCACCACAATGCCCGGCCATTTTTTGGTTGCAGCCGTCACTGTTGTTTGGCAGCCCAGGTGGGATTCGAACCCACCAGCTCAGGTGCACATGGCTGGCGCCTTAGCCCGTTGAGCCACAGGTGCCGAGCCCACTTTAAAGTTTTGATTCTTTCCAAGCTTCTCTTACTTTCAAAGCTTTTACAACCTCTCACATTTAGAATCTAATACCATTAACACCAATCCATAAACTCTTATATAACAGTTCAAGTTTCAGGTATACATTAAGCGTCTAAAGATTATTGGGGAGAAAAGCGCACATCTAAGAATAAAAAGCAAAAGCTTTCCTGTATATATCCTGCTTGTTTACACGCATTAATGTGAGGGTCCCTTGGGTCACAATACCTTCTCGACTAATTCCTGGAAGCAGCTGAGTTAAAGGTTTGTGTGGCTCAATCATGTCATTTCTAATGTAAACTGGAATTACTCTGAGAAACTCCTGACAATCTTCCTCATGAACAACAGGTATAGATTCTAAAATCAGCTGCATCTGTTCAAGTTCATGTGCACCTGCAAAAAGGATTTTACCAGTCAGCATTTCAGCAAAGATGCAGCCTGAGCCCACATGTCAATGGCTTTAGTATAATTATTAGGAGAAAGTAAAAGACGTGGAGATCTATACCATTTAGTAACCAATCCTTCAGAAAAATGACCCCTATGGGAATAATGAGGATCTATGATTGGATCCGAGCAAGACCAAAATCAACCCATCTTCAGCACCAAGTCTTTGGTATTAATGAAAAGATTAGCTGGTTTGAGATCTCTGTAGAGTATGTTTGCAGGGTGAATATACTTGAGTCCCTGTAGCAGCTGACACATGAAAAGCCTGGCATTCTCTTCCAGTAAAGGGTCCTGCTCCAGCACATTCACCAATGTAGACACTTCAATTTGGGAAGAGAGCCCACATCATCTGTTAATTGGCTTCCACTGGGACCAAGAATTTCAAACACTTTTGCAATGTTATCATGGTCAAGTCTTCTAATAATTTTGATTTCATGTAGAGCATGTTCAACACTCTAGGGATCAGTTAGGACAATTTTCTTGATGGCTACTCTTTTGTCACAGTCATTGTCTACAGCAGAAAAAAATAAGCCATTGCTTCCACAACCCAATGGTTTTAAGTCCATATACCTAGAGCTCAGATCAAAACCATGAATGTTCATCAGACTTTCAAATTTCTCTGCCTTTTTGAAACTATTATTGAAACTATTTGAAACTTACTATTGCCTTTTCCTTTCGAATTGTTGAACTTGTGTAAACAAGGAAGAAAACTGGCATCAAAAGGAAAGATTTTTCAAAAAAGGAGAAGAAAAATAATTATGCTTCCACAGCAAGATTATTTCTTGATGTTCATTGCATACACCAACCAGGCCCATTGAGTTCCCCTTAGATTTTAAGCTCAAAAGCTCTACTCATATTGAGAATTAAAAAGATTGCAGTACTCCTCATAGTTCAAGAAAGGAGCAGCAACTCCATAGACATTTAAAGAAAACACTCAAGAAACTCAAATGGAATGAAATGACATACTATGCACTCAGATTTACTATTGTTACGATTTAACATTTAACAAAAATGTGAATAAATATGCACACAACAGGCTTCAATTAATATTCTCCTGACAGTGCAGACACATTCTGTGTTGGACTGGTCCTGAGCAGCATCATTCCAGGGTGCTGGTAAGCACTATCTCCATTTTGCTTCTCTTCTTCCTTTGTTGCTATATATTTCAACAGGAAGCCCTGGCAGCTGTTGGTTAACACAAGATGTCTTTAGTTAGTGATCTGGTGGCTCCAGCTCACCACAATCACAATCAAAGCTTCCGTCCATCTTACTCAGCTACAACGGGATTTCTCCAACTCTTAGAGAAAGTGTGGGGCCTGCGGACAGCCCCCAGTGTTGGCTCAGGTCTCCCGCTGTACGGGCCAAATTTCTTTTTATTAATGCATGAATAGATGTAACTCCCTTTTGGACAGTCATCAGAATACACAGTGTAGACCACAAATACCATAATGTCTCAAGTGAGAGCCCCCAGCTATTGTATGTTTGCTTCTTAGAGAATTCAGTCTGGCATACAATTCTTATGAGACACTGCTAACTTATGCCGGACAAAAGCTGTGCTGGGAAAAGAATATATCATGTAATGATATACATTTACTTACTGGAGGAATTAATGTAGAAATAGTTTTCCCAACTTCTCAGTGAGTGTGCCAGCCTTTAACCAGATTGAATCCCTGCCAATCAGCATAAAAGGGCTGAGACTAGCATAACCAAATCCTAGAAATATTTTAGTCTTAACAATGACATAATTGTTTGTCACCGTGGAACCTAAGTAGAAGGAGAAAATAAAATCTGCCTAATAAAAGAAAAGGAAACAGTTCATGAGAATTAAAGTACGTTGAGTAGCTCTGATCTCTGGATTGAAACTTCTTGCAGACCTAGAGCTCTGAAGGTGGAAGACACGTTTGTGATGTTTATACAGATGAAGAGCCATGTGCCCACTGCTCCAGCCCATAAGACTCTGAAAGATGACATCCCGGAGAGCCGTGAGAGTGAGGAAAAGCCATCAAACTATTTTTTTAGGTGGTAACATATAACAATAACTAGCATACAGTCTAACTTCAGACTTGTTAATGCTATTGACTGCTGTCATATAGTGGAGCAAATTTGAATTTATCCCAAAGTTAAGGATCCAAAGGAAGAGGAGACAGGGAACAATGTCCCATGCAGTCTGTGGTTTCAGCTTTCTCCACAAGGTGGTCCTAGGACTGAGGTGGTGGCCTGGACCATGCTGAGGAGGCAGGTGGTGCAGATGGAAAGGCCCCGAGCCACTCTCCCCAGATAAATTGCACTTTTACAACCAAAATCACCCAGGAAGTTACTGAAATGAAAAGCTGGCATTACATCTGAAAACACTTTGGCACAAAGTGTCATTGGGTTAGTAAAAGCCAGTTGGATGAGAACAAGGTCTATGGGTTTTCTCTTAGGACCCATGACAAATAGGTACATATGCTTCACAAATAAAAAGAAATTCCCTCCAGTGCCAGGTCCAATAAGAGAAAGGATAATTATTCCCCTGATGAAGCCAATTCAAAGCATCCTCTGAGTTCATGGGCAGAACAAAGACAAACCTTTTCAGAAAAACAAATAAGATGACATGTATGTTAGTCCATTTTGTGTTGCTATTGCAGAATATCTGAGACTAGGTCATTTATAAAGAAAAGAGATTTTTCTTCAGGGTGGAAATTTTAGCAGCATGGCCCTGACTTCCGTCAAGGACTTTTGTGTCATAATATGATCTAGAAGGCCAAAGGGGAAGTGCAGGCATGCAATGAGGCAAAACCTGAGGGGTGTTCTGGCTTTATGACAAACTACTGTGCTGCATTATACACTGTTCACTTGATTCCACAAACATTACTGTTTATAATAGAATAAACTGGGTCATTTATAAAGAAGAGAACTTTATTTGTTACAATTATGGAGGCTGAGAAATTCATGGTAAAGGCCACAGTTGATCCGGACCTTCCTGTTAATACGAACTCTATACAGAATCCTAAGGAAGTGCAGGTGTTACATGGAAAGGGGATAAGCACATTCACTCAGGTTTCTTTTCCTCTTTTCATAAAGTCACTAGTCTCACTCATATGATAACCCATTAACTCATTCAGCCATTAATTCACCCATGAAAGGATTAATCCATCCATAAGGACAGAGCTCTCATGGTCTAATCATCTCTTAAAGACCCCACCTTTCAATACTGCCACATTGAGAATTTAATTTTAACATGAATTTTGGAGTGGACAAATATTCAAACCATAGTGATCATTTTCTGTATATTCCATGTATGCAGATATATGTGATAATATTCTCACTGGAGAGCCTTTATAAATGTCCTAAAACATAGTGAAATCCTACTCTGTAATCCTTCATATCATCTTCCCTCACTTCCAACAACCAACTAGTTCTATATTGTGCCAAACATTGTGGTTTCTTAGCCAGATCCCCCTTCATAGCTTGTGCATCCATCCTGGAACTGCTATGAGTGTTGGCTGGAAACAGTTCATAGCTGCCACTTTCTCTGGAGAATTGTCAAAGAAGAGCAACCTCCATCAGGAGGATAAGCACATTCTCCTCACTCAGACAACCTAAACCGATTGCTGACTTACATGGAAAGACAAGCTACCCAATGACCTTCATTTATGGGTCCCTGTATTATGCAATTTTTTCCATGGTCTTCTAGACTGCAGGCACTGGCACATTTTGTTAGCTGAGACTACATTGTGGGCCTGATTTTGCTCGTCTTAGCACACCTGCTTTTTTCTCTCCTCTTCCTCTCACTCCCACACCATGGGAATAAAAATTCTTTTCCAGAATCTGCATCCAAGAACCTAGCTAAAATTAATGTCCTAGTTATTCTGTTAACATTTGTCTCATCTTACCATTTTCTCAATGAGAAAAATGAGGTCAAACAATTGAATTCACAAACATATCCTAGAAAAAGTGCTACATACTTCATTGCTCAATATACATGTATCACTTTGGTCCCCTTCAATATACTCCACTTGGGTAGTCGTGCACCAATGCCAGTGTCTAGTCCACTCTTCAAAGCAATTTTGGAACTCTTTCTGGAATGGCCATCACAGCTATCATCATACAAGTTCTGACAATTAAGTTCATGAACTCATCCTAGAAAAAGTGCTGAATATCCCTACAGTCACTAGATATCCGAGAGGAGTACTTTGAAGGTGACTATAGTGATATTCAGTAATAAGGTATGTAGCCTTTTCTAGAATGAGTTTGAAAACTTAATTGTCAGACCTGTCTTACCCTACTATCTCAATTATCTCATAGTGTTATTGATCTAAGATTTTTCTAGCTCATTACTTTTCCTCTTTCATCTATTTTTTGTGAGACTGAGATTTTTCTCAATGAGAAAAAATGAGGTCAAACAATTGAATTCACAAATGTTTAGACCAGAAACCTGTCTATTTGAGTCTATGTCTTATTATTTCTTGATAGATTTACATGAGTCCAAGCACATATGTCGTCTTTGATTTGTGTAAAGCTTACATTTTTGGCATCCTTTTTTTTCTACCAAATTGATTTGCTAAGGTACATTAAATTCCTACATATAAATTAAGACTTGCATTTACCTTGCCCATAGAAATATGCATAAACTCTATGCCAATCCTTTTCCCCTCTACTACCATCCATTTCATACCTCCCTCTGGATCAGCGGTTCTCAACCTGTGGGTCGTGACCCCTTTGTAACAATGAAAATACATAGCAGCACGAGGAAGGTTGAGAACCACTGCTCTAGATCATCCCTCAGAAACCAGCTTAGACTTCTCTTGTCTGATAAGCACACACTGAACCAATTGGACTGTGCTGTCATTGTTTGTTACTCACTTTTTTCTGCCATTCCCTGTGGAACACATGAAAGACTCTCATATTCCCTCTGAGTTACCTGGCTCTATGTTTGCAAAATAAGATTCAATAAATAATTTATAGATAAATAATCAAATAATGTGTGTAAGTACAATTGCATCAATAAAAGTTTGTTACAGAGATAATGTTAGGAGCTAATTAGGGGACGGGCTATTTGAGGAGATTATTCTCCATGAATCTAAAGACAACATGACCTAGAAAGCTAAAATCAATCCATCTGTTAGATGACATATTCATTAGTGTCTCTTCAGATGTATGTGTGGGCTTGAACTTCATGGATGCCATTCATTTTACCAGCTCTAGTAAGTCACATCCATCCTCTTTCAAGAGACACAATGAACTCTGACAAATTTACATTTACTATCTCCCTGCAGTGACCTGCTCTGACTAATTAGTTGTTAGTTTCCAAAAATGTCATCTGAGATACCTATTGAAGTTTTTGGAATTTTTTTTTAAATCAAGGTAACTTTTAAACATCTTTCTAATATCACTTGTGTGGTCTTTCTGGTCACATTCTTCCTAACATCAGTTTAATTTAGTTTCTTATGCTTGTTTTCTGATATATTGGATCAGTCTCACCTTAATATTTACCCAACCTACTACACTTGTTGATTTAGATATCTCACAGCCTTATGCAATTGCCTCATTAAATAGAATCTCAAAATTGAAATGATAACTATGTGAGGTAATACACACGTTATTTAGCTAGATTTAGTCATTCCGATGCATATGTGCTTCAAAACATATTGTTGTACCTCAAATACATATAATTTTATTTGTTGATTTAGAAGAAAAATAAATGCAAATCCTTAAAAAATAAAAATCTTAAAATTACAGATTCATCTGAGTCATCAGGTGTAGAGATGGTTGGTACACACTTGTGAATACATCTGGGACAGATCTTGATTTATAGGTCTGGGATGTAGGAGCCTATAATCTAATCAGAAGTTTTTCATTATTCAGGAAAGTGACATTTAGAGAAGATTCAAGGGAGAAATTACTGGAAGAGAGCTATGCCATGAACTCTGTCATTTGAGAGCAGTAGGGTGATTTGAAACCTCGAAGAGAGCATTTCATCAACCACTTTGAAAGCCTAATTTGCTGCTTTGTGGTTGTTGCACACAGAGGATTAATCTCTGACTCAGGCCTACTAAAATGACAAAAGTTCTTCATAGCATAGGGGACATGGGTGTAACTGGAAAATAAATGTGCTCCGGGTGATGGATGATCAATGCAGCAGACCTTTCAAGGACTACATCTGGCAATATGAATATCAGCCATGGGGATGTTTAAATACGCTGAGTGTGCATCCATGTAAGAGTCTGTGGTGTGTATCACAAGCAGCAGAATCACATGGGTTGTCAGAAGCAGTCTTCCTGAAGGAAAGGTACTGCTTGCCAGGAAGCACTGGCAGCAGGAAGTGCCCAACAGAAATGTTTCTAGAGTTTACAAAAGTGTCTAAGAAAGACTGGGCTTTAAGTAAGTCAAATAAATAGTTCCCTGCTTCTCCATCAACTATGAGGAAGGAGATGTGAGGCAAAGAAAAAACAAGTCACATCTCGAACTCACCTCAAAGTTTCTCACTCTACTCACAAAGAGGGAAAGATTATGTTCCTGATTTGAAGGGCTTTTATGACCTAAACTGTCGTTAAGTAGATTTATTGCCTATAGTGAAAATAAAAATTAAGGATCTTCCTGAGATGATATCAAGACATAAAGGACAAAGGAAATAAGAATACTTTCCTTGATGATCGTAATTATGAGACTTACTATTTCAAATGCACCAATGTTTTAAGGTCTATTTCCCCTTTAAACCAGGCTCAGTGTCCATAGCTCAGCAGTTAGGGCGCTAGCCACATACACCAGGGTTGGCAGGTTCAAACCCAGCCGGGCCTGCTAAACAACAAGAATGACAACTACAACAAAAAATAGCTGGGTGTTGTGGTGGGCTCCTGTAGTCCCAGCTACCTGGGAAGCTAAGGCAAGAGAATCGCTCAAGCCCAAGAGTTGGAGGTTGCTGTGAGCTGTGACTCCACAGCACTCTACTGAGGGTGACATAGTGAGACTCTATCTAAAAAAAAATAATGAAAATTAAAATAAAAAACCTGGGATCCAGGTGCCCTTTTGGTTTAGAGACAGTGAAAAAAGAAGCATCATGATCATTGCATTGGATAAATGTGGATATGCATCTGGGCTCTGGCACTTATCTACTTCTACAATTTGGGGTATTTGTGGATTTTTTCTTTTTTTTTAGACAGAGTCTCACTCTATCACTGTGAGTAGAGTGTCCTGGCATCATAGTTGACAGCAACTTGAAATTCCTGGGATCAAGTGATTCTCTTAGACCTCAGCCTCCCAAGTAGCTTGACTATAGGTGCTTGTCACAATATCCAGCTGGATTTTTTCTATGTTTAGTAGGAACAGGGTCATGCTCTTGCTCAGACTGGTCTCAAACTCCTGAGCTAAAGCAATCTATCTTCCTCAGCCTCCCAGAGTGCTAGGATTACAGGCATGAGGCACCACACTCAGCCAGGGAACATGTTTTCATCTCTGAGACTCTATGTCTTCACCTTTAACATGGACCTCACATAATTCACATTGTGTATTGCATTTGTGCATTACATTTTCTAAAATGTCTGTCTTTTATATACTTCTCGATAAATGGTTTAATAATTTGTAAGTCAGACAACAAACACAACACTAATGAACAAATAATAAATAATGCATAGTTTGGTCAAGAATTGAAATATGTTCATGAGGAATACCTCGATTCACTTTAGAGACTTATTTTCTTCCTAAAATCTTTGTTCCCCATCTCCTCAATCTTTGTGATCACCATCTTTACTACTCTGACCTCTGCCTCGCAGCTAAACTAGTGTAGTTCTACTTCCTACCCTGACTTATCTGCTAACTCTCTCAGAGTAGGAATGTGAACCTTCTTAGTATTTATGCAGTGTCATCAAGTCTGGGAGGTAAAACAGTGCATAAATTCATAAGAATTAAGTTCACAATTATCCACTCTGAAGTTCGAATCCTGGATTTCCCAATTTCTCTCTGCATGTTACTTGACCCCTGTAAGATCCAATATTTTCCTATGTATAATAAGGGAGATGCTTTGCCCTATATTGCTATATAGTGAGGATTGAGTGAGCTGATGTAGGTTGTGCATATGTCAGTGCCCAGCAACTATGTGCTGAAGAACACTCTTCTGTAGAGCAGCTATTACTATTATTATTATGTGTTCCTTCCACCTGTCCTTTTTCAATGTGGCAACAATTCTCTATAAAGGCATAGTATGTTTTGAAACTGGGGTGTTTGTCTCAAGAAAAAATGCAGAATATATTTTAAAATCCTTAGAAGATTAAATCTTAAGAAAGAACAGTGCCACAGACTGAAAAGAAAAAAGAAATCAGAAATCAGGTTAGGATGAAGGGGAGAGGAAGAGGGGATGGGAGGGGAGGGAGGAGGCTGGATGGAGGGACGGTAAATGGTGGGACCACACCTATGGTGCATATTGCAAGGGTACATGTCAAATCTATTAAGTGTAAAGTATAAATGTCTTAACACAATAATTAAGTAAATGAGGTGAAGGCTATGTTAACCAGTTTGATGTAAGCATTCCAAATTATATATAAAATCAGCACATTGTACCCCATAAATGCATTAATGTACACATGATTTATATATTTATGACTTAATAAAAAAAAAAGTCAGATACATAGCCCAAGTACGAATTCCACTGCTGAAAGGGACAAATGCACAAATGCTGAAGGAAGACAGCAGAGAATAAGTGTTTCCACACACCCAGGCTGAAATGCCATTGCTGTCTGCCATCTCCTACACCTCTCTCGCCTGCATAAAAACAAGGCACAGTGCATTGAACCCACTGCAGCACATGGCTCCCTTGTGGGCCAAAGGGAAACAAATGTTTCTGGACGGCAATTGGGAAATGATCGGCTTTTCTTTTCCCTGAGCCCTGGCATCTCACAAATGACAGACGAGCTCAGACCCTTCTTTCTTACCACCTGCCCATGACTGATTCTACTTTGAGCAGCTTCCCTTCTAAAGCCAAAAGCAGCCTGAATCCATGGTTGGCAGGTGCACTCACCTGGGTAGCCTGTGCAGCATGGCTTCAGGTGGCTGTTCTGTCAGAGCAGCACCAGTCAGGCCTATTTATACCTTCCCAGCACTTCCACCTTTCCCTGTTGTCAAGATGTCATCATTGTAAGTTTTGTCTTTGCCAAGGGAAAAGGGATCTGTAGAATGTTGATCCCAGAGGTTCAGCTCTGTCTGCCTTCTCCCTGATGCTCTATTATTTGCTGAGCCCAGAAAAGTGCTGATGCTAATTACAGTAAATATACAGTCATAAGCATAGGGCTGCTACTCATATACACCTTTCCATATTTTTATTGAAAATCCTGACTTGAGAGGATTCACACAGATGATGTTTTATGATTGGTATCAAAGAACTAAGAGCTTGTGGAAGCTTTCTAAAAGTTTGCAGAACCTCTCCTCCTGGCAAAGATGAAGTCTGAGGAGGATCCTGGTTTCTTGGACTTTATTATGTTCTCATCCCAATCCTCTCCATTCACCATCAAAGCTCAGTAACCAATTTGGAAGAAACATTTGAGAAACAAATAAGGTCAATTTCCAAACATTTTTAAAGCATGCGCTACACTTGTAATAAAAAGTCATCAAGTGCTCTTGGGCACAGTTTCAGAACATGTCAGGGGGGCTTCTGTGTGCTCATACTGTCTACATGTTATTTCTTTATTCTGTGCTGGCTATATGTATGAAACAGCTTGCACAACTCATTGCGATATTCACTTGGGATTTCTGCACTTTTTGTATGCATATTTCTTTTTTCTTATTTATTAAATCATAGCTGTGTACATTAGTGCAATCATGGAGTACAGTGTGCAGGCTTCATATACAATCTGAAATATTTTCATCCAACTGTTCGACATAACCTTCATGAGATTTTCTTGTTTATTATGTGAAAACATTTGTGTTCTGCATTTAGTAGGTTTCACCTGTCCCTTCTAAGATGCACCATGAGTGTGATCCCACCATTTACCCTCTCTCCACCCACCCTTACCCTTACCCTTCCCTCCCTTACCCCTTTCCCCATATTCTTATTCTATAATTGGGTTATAGCCTACATATGGAAGCTATAATTTAGCTTTGTAGGAGGGCTGTATACATTGGATACTTTTTCTTCCATTCTTGAGATACTTTACTAAGAAGAATGTGTTCCAGCTCCATCAATGTACATATGAAAGAGGTAAAGTCATCATCTCAGAGATCTAAAAATAGATCTGACATTTGATCCTATAATTCCTTTACTTGGTATATACCCAGAAGACCAAAAATCACATTATAACAAAGATATCTGTACCAGATTGTTTATTGCAGCCCAATTCATAATTGCTAAATCATGGAAGAAGCCCAGGTGCCCATCGA